>OX352482.1:12802395-13064405 GCA_947093115.1 Brenthis daphne | reverse complement strand
CAACAGCCTTGAATAAAAAATACCCATAGTTGAAACATTATTCTTTTATCATACTTTTTTCCCATAATTGTCTAAAATAATAAGTTTAAATTTTGAACAAATCAATACTACAAAACATGTATTTAAAATATTTTTTTTCCGTTACATTTTAAAATATTATGCTATTAGGCCCTAATATATCTTTGTGATATTATTAATTAAAAACTAGTTCACTAAGAATCGAATATGCTTTTTTTACAACTTCGGTAACATCCCTTACAGGCTTATCAGCTATGGATAGCCAGGTAGAACCACTTTCGCCATGTTTAATCGATCCTATTACACCAAGTGCCGCAGATTCCACTCTGAAATAGAATAGGATCAAATAAAATATTTTTTATCTATTCTTGTTTGATTGCTTTAATATATAATCCTATCCTAATATCTTATCTTTCTTTTAAAAATATTGTTATACCATAAAATATTTATCTTAAAAATTACAAATTATAGACTTAAAAATCAAAACCTTGCATTCATAATAAATAGCATAAGCAACTAAGCGTCGTCGCTTCGTTCCAGGCCAAAATTATTATAATCTATGATCTTTTTTTTACCACGACGTCAAAGCCCTCCATGCAATGTGAAGAGGATAATAATAATATATTATATAGACCACCACTTTCGCCATATTACCTTAGTTAATGTTACTTACTAGATAAATTAAAAAAACTTACTTTTGGCTAGGATGAGACCTTACTATATTCATCATATTTTTTTCAATTTCTTTGTCAAAATTTCCCAATTTAGCCTCGCTGAGAAGCGAGGTATCTGTAGCTCCAAAACAGATAGTCAACACACGCACTCCCGTTCTATCGTAATACTCAGGCAACTAAAAATAATAAAGTTTTATTAGTGACTAGACTTTGTCCATTATACACACCGAATATATCAGCTATGTAACTCTACATATACCTAATAATTATATTATATGTAGAGTTTTTAAGACAAGGCAAAAATAACATTGTAGATCGATTTATTAAACATGCGCGAATAGATTCTTTAAATAAAGGTAAACAAACATACGTATCGAACAAAGACATCATTAACGATGATTTCTAACTTACCCCTATGCAATTACTAAATTGTAATACAGCACTTTTAGTGGCATAGTAGATAGGGAGTAAAGGATCCTGAAATAAAGCTGCAATAGATGACATGTTCAAGACCACACCCCCTTTACCGCCCTTCTCCTTGCTCATGATATCTATGGCTTTAAGTGTACTTGTTACCAATGCAGTCTGAAATTAAAAGGATGTAAAATAACATGTAAAATAACACTTGTAATAGATAAGTACCTGGGCGACCGAGTTCCGCACGGCGTAATTTTTTGTAAAGTCGTTTTTTTTTTCGAAAAAGATATAAAAACTGCGTTTTATTTAAAAAAAAACTCTTAAGTAGATAAATTTAAAAAGTAAAACCTTATCTAAATACAAAATCTGATCCAAATCATTTTCGAGATAATCGATATAAAATACATTATTAGGTATATACATGAACTACCAATAGCCGCGACTTCGCCCGTGCTCAATCTTCCGATATGTAGGTACATCAGTTTTACAATAATGTATGGAAGTCTGTCCGATTTGTTCACATTCATGATTACCTACTGCTCCGCTCTCTTGGGTAGTAGCATAATGATAGTTTTAAAACATACAAACGAACAAACAAACTCTGTCTCTATAATACTGTTATAGATAAATAATTGCTCAATTAATATTATAAGATAGGGTAAGCTACCGTCATTATGATTCATGGGACTTGAACAAGATGTCATTTTACAATGGTTTATGAATAAAAATGTAATAACATAAATTATTATCATTTTATATGAGAATGGAATCTTGTTTAACCAGTATGTTAGAGAAAAACAGAAGTTTTTCAAATTTCCACCGCTAGTACAAAATATTATAAGTTTTATACTATATTATTTTTATAAAACAACATATAATAAAATTGTAACTAAGTCGAATCTGTACATTAAATATTTTTTGGAAAATCTAATTGAAATTATTATCAATACAGAGTCCGATTTTATAGTTTTTAGATTTTTTGTTTGTCTGTCCGTCCGTCCGTCCGCGGGCCCAGCCGCGGGCAATGCTAGTAAAACTATAAATTTATTATTACCATGATACTTTACGACATTATTTATTGTTTTTAGTATATTTATTTGTTAATAATTTTTTACATCATTAAGCCACCATTTTAATACTATCATAATCGAATCACTGTGTCGACTATTATATATTTTTTTTCTACTTTCTGATTATAAAATCGTTCGTTCAATCATCGTACGTTCAATGTTTTCTTTCTTTTGCTATGCAAAGATAGAGGAAAGTGTGTGGTTTATTAAAAAGTTAATATCAGAATTAAAATAAATCGAATAAAAAAGTTAAATGTATTTAAAAAATATTAAATTTCAAAATTCGACCACTATATAATCATTATTAAAAATTTAAAATATATAAATAGGAACTACCTATCATATAAAAAAAATATGATTCGAATTATGTTGATAACATTTAGTGTTATCAATAAGTAACTTGAAACCGTTCTCGTCTATTGATGTATTTGTTTAGTAGCAATAGCTACTAAACAAACTGTAAAAAATATAGATATGTTGTAAAAAATAACAGAATAACTATTAACACATGGGAAAAAATCACGAAAAAAATTAAAAACATGGACGACGCTGGCTAATAACTATTTATATTTTATATCTATTTAAAACGTACCTCGGGACGCATCCGAGCGAAGCGAGGGTAAGTTTATATAGGTATAAACTATAGAGGCTAGTTTAATATAAACTTATATATCTATACATAATAATTGTAACTAAGCCGAATCTGTACATTAAATATTTTTTGGGAAATCTTATTGAAATAGACATTATCGATACAGATGCCGAATCTATAGTTTTTAGAATTTTTGTCTGTCTGTCTGTCTGTCTGTCTGTTACCGCATCACGGAAAAACCACGAGGGGTTTTTATGAAATTTGGTGTGATAAAATAGTTGGTTATCCGGGTCAACATATAGGATACTATTTACTACGCAAAAATATTTCATTTCTGAGAGATCTATACTAAACGTTAAAACGTAAGTAGGGACGAACCCGAGCAGAGCGAGGGTGAGTCGCTAGTAGATAAATTAGTTAAAATAGAATGTTATATAAGTGGAAAATATTAGGGAAATGTACTTAGAGTGTATACTTATGTATACTCTAAGGAAATATATTTAAAACAACATGAAGGTCTTGTAAAGATAAGCTCTACCTATCATAAATTATAATAATACCTACGTCAATAATATGGCATCTTGGCGCCGAAGTCCGCGAACAACATATTCTTAATTTCCTCTTTTATTTTTAATATTGTTAAAAAAATGTCTAATTATTTTTAGAGGTACATGTTTACTTTTTAGGTTTACAGTGGTTTTTTTTATTTGTATTCACGTCACCAACTCGGAGTACACTAAGAGAATTGAGTGACAAATTCCTCAGTATTCCGCTTGATAGGCAACGCCATATAGTGGTATCCAATTTTTGCTATTTTACTTACCACATTGATTTCTATCTCTTTCTTGTACTTCTCTTTGCTGTCATTCATGATGCCAGCATTGTTAATAACTACATCAATATAACCTTGGTCACTTAAGACTGCATCGTATACCCCCATCAAGCAGTCCTCATCTGTCACGTCACACTTAAAAAACTTAACTTTACTGGCACCATATTTTTTGCTTAATGCAGTTTGTAATGCAACTCCTTTGTCTTCTGTAACATCTAAGAAGGCCACGTGCTGAAACGACAATAAGATTACTTTAAATCTTTCACTAAAACATAATTAATTAATTAAAACCTGATAAAGTGATTGTTTAAATTAATAATCGCCTTGTTATCGTAATACAATGATATAACAAATTACCGACTTATACCAATAAACAGGAAATATGTTCAATATCAAACTAATATTTTTATAATTAGTGCAAAAATGGCCTAACTAATAATTTTTAACCAACTTCCAAAAATGTTCATTTGTATAATATATTTTATTTTTTTATGTACAAATAATATTATGTTCGTCGATTTTTCGGAGATGGTTACTTTATCCTGCAGTTACACTACTAAGGTAGGTTCCAAGATAGTCCTGTAAAATTTTCTTTGACATAGTCTATGACATATTATCCATTTCCGAGAAAATCAGGAAAAAACAAGTAAATTTTCTTTTAAATTAAACGGTATTATTGAAGAGAAAGATAACAGTGATGTAGATAATGAACTCAAAGCTGGAAAATAATTAGGTACTTGTAGGTCCTAGCTAGGTACCAGTCATCACACCACTCTCATCATTAATCTAGGGTAGGTATTGATCAGACTCAAAAATAAAATATTTTCTTGGCAACGACTTCATATATATTAGATCCCGTTCAGTTATTTTTTTACTTTTTAGTGTCTAGAAACTCGTTTTTTTAATGTCTGGAAGTCGGTTTTTATTTTATTTTTTAAGTTTTTGTTATATTTTTATTTAACAACTACAAGTCTCCCAAATGAACTCACTTAGCTAGACTTAGTTTTATAGATAGCGAGATACATTTTGTTGCATAATAAGTAACGTATAAAATGAATCTAAAATTGAATATTTCAATTGAAAGGACGTATGGGCAGATTTTATTTAAAATGAAATACCTAATTCAAAAAATGTATTTAATTAGTGATTTCACTATTATTAAAAAAACACAATATTATTTTCTATTTGATTTTTGAAAGTTTAACTAATTGTTATAAATTTAATTAACCTTTTGAAACTAAATTTTCTGAAAACTCCCAGACGAATATGCAAGGATGGATACCGAAAATATTATGTGAATATTATAATGAATAATGAACTTCTTTGGCAAGGTTGGTGTCCAAATACCACTAACAGATGTTATACCCACAGATATTTTTCAATAATATATAGTAATGAGTGCAAAACAGCTAAAATAAATTTGCGTAATATTAATTATTCCTTACTAATTAATTACTAACGCTTCACTTGACCTTATAATATATCTCGATAATAAGTATTATGACAATAATATTATCTTTTAATTAATTTTATTAAAATATTTTCGTAAGCCTTAAGTTAGTTTGATGCCAATTTTTATATAAAGACTGACAAACTAAAATTAGCTTTTATTAAAACGCTTAACACAAAAAAATTAGGCTCTAATATCCAAGTCTAACGTATTGGTCTTATCAAATCAAACAAAATAAGCTCAAACTCGAAGTGTCTACTATTAGCCGTTGAAGAGTTTCTCTATCCACCTTCTGGCCTAACTATCAGATCAGCTCGACGAAACCGTTTCACTGTACTATCATTGAAAATACAAACACTTACAAAGTTTCAAGTCAATATGACCTAGATTAAATTTTAATTAAATTTTTTTCTACCCTTAAGGGTGGTATTTTTTCTATAAATTTATATGGGACCAAACATTCAAACTAAAAAAGAATTTTCAAATCGGTTAATAAATGAAAACGCTTTAAAGTAACAAACATAAAGAAATACGAACGAATTGTTAACCTCCTACTTTTTTTGAAGTCGATAAGGTTAATTAAACATTTGCTTAACCTTTCCGTGGATTTCCACGGAATTCAAGCAGATTTCCCTTTTGTAGAGCTCTATTAATCAAGCTTTTTGTTATATGTAAGTACTAAACATAATTTAAATAAATACAAATATAATAATCAAGAAACTAGCAAGAATATAAATAGTCGTATTTATTATATAAGTTGCTATGACTTCATGCGTCCACTTAAGGCTTATAGCAATGCCTCGGCGGTTTAGTGGGTACAGATCTGAAGTTCCTGGGTTCGAGTTCTACGAGAGTAGAGCCAAGTTAAGGGAATATTTTTATTAAGAAACTCTCAGTAATAGCCAAGAGTTGGAATGTTGGTGGTGTTTCACCCCAGTACCTCGGTACCCGTATAGCCGTCAGTATTGGGCCTAATCTCTCATCGATCGTGTAGAACTGTCGTCTCATTGGAATTTGAGAGTGAAGAGTGTTCGTGTACACTATAATATTTCCCGTGCAGTTGGCTAGTCTCAGTCAGATTGACCGTCAAAAGGACTCTACATTAATATAGCATTACACTAAGTATTTAAAAATATATTTACTAACCTTTACATTTTCATCTAATAAATATTCAATAACTTTGGCACCTATCCCAATGGACCCCCCTGTTATGAACACAACTTTGCCTTTGAAATCAAACGACATCGTTTAACATTGACCACTCACAATGATATAAGAGAAGCACGATATTCTTTGCCTATATTATAGACTCAAGAGTTTTGTTATGTTTACTTTATCTTTAATTTTATTGATAATTATACAAGAGTTAGACGATAAAAAAATTTAGAGTATTACTATCATTTGCTCACAGCTTTCCCTGCGTAATGTTTAAATTTTTGTAAGTTATAAAAAAACATCTAACTTACCTGTAACTTATATAATATATATATTAAATATATGTACATATATAAATATAAGAAGCAATTAAAATCGTACAAGTGCGAACCCGACTCGCACACCAAGGGTTCCGTAACATGAAACATTAAAATGTTTTGTTTGAACACACTAATTTCTTATGTCAAAAGTTAAATGAAATATTTACCCATCTATCTACTATATTTATTTTATTGACTACGTAAATAAGTTTGTATTTCATAGAACACCAAAAGAAAGTCCATTTTGCCGAAATCGTAAAACGAAAAATATCCCATATCTTAGAAACTTCGCAACACATGTATCTTCTTCAAGATAATTTTCGTTGAAAGTAACTATTCTCTCTAGATATCCGCAATAATATGGACTTAAAATTTATATTTTCAGTTACATGTATGGAGTGCACCCCTATTTATGTTATTTTTTGTAATTTGAATTAATTACAACACAATTTACAATAAACAGTTTAAATGACACGCCTACATACAAAAGGTCTGCTATATTACTCCAACGCTCCAACACCAACAGGCCTTCAAGCAAAATGCCTATGACCGTGTGTTATAAACGGATGAAAAGACAGACAGACAAACATTACAAATTTACAAAAGTCCCATTTAAGCCAACTCAAAAATTTTCTTTGGCATAGAGTATGCCGTTTTTAAGAATATCCGGAAAATCTATGAAATTTCAAGAGTGTTAACCTTCGATCAACAATACTACTGTTGATCGTAGATGTTAATAGATTTCATTAGTCTTATTTACCTACTTTTACTTTTTATCGACTTGAAACTTTACAAGTTTTTGTATTTCTTATGATAATACAGGTTTTTGGTAACATCGAGCTGATCTGATGGTGTCGCCAGAAGGTGGATAGTGGATCTCTTCATCGCCTACTAGTAAATATTAGTTTGAGATTCTTTGGTTTCATTTGATAAGCCTAATATGTTAGAATTAGATTTTTTAGCCTGATTTTTAGTGTTACTAATAAAACTGACTTTTTAGTATGTTAGTCTTTATATAAAAGGCCGCATACTAATTAATAGCTTAACTTAAAATGTTATTAAAATACTTTCTTCTTACAAATTACCTGCTTATTACGTCTACACTAAAAATGGAACAATAAAAACTTAAAAAATAAATAAATAAATATATTTCATATTATTTAAAAAGAATTCGGACTACATTGTAAAAAGTTATGCGTGGTCAAACTTGAGAACCTCTTCCTTTTTTTCGTCGGATAAAAATTTCCTAAAATTTTAAACAAAGAAGATTCACAACAGAAAATTGTTATTTAAAAAAAATCTCTTGTGATTTTTAATGGATTTTTTGATTTTTTTTAAGTACTAGATGATTTTTACCATATGTAGACAGACATCAATAATTGTGCTTATTTTGTTGCATAATATTCTTGTTGTTATGTGTTAAGTATAATAATTATCATAAACTGATAAAAGCATATAGGAATAAGCAAGATAAAAAGTTACGTAATTAACAATTACAATTATTATATCTATACATATAATAAAATTCTGAGTCGAATTTGTACATTAAACATTTTTTGGCAATTAATACTGAAATAGTCAATAACTCCTTATCTATACACGATACATATCTATCTATACAGAGGCCGAATCTATAGAAGTTTGTGTGTCTGTCTGGGAACGCATCACGAGAAAACCACTGGACAGATTTTGATGAAATTTGGGATGATGATAGCTGGTTATCTCTGAGAAATCTACACTTAACGTTAAACGTTACTAGAGAGTAGAGACGAACCTAAGTGAAGCGAGATGAGTCGCTGTCACTCGCTACTTCATTATAGTCTGATTTTTAATTCAACGGAAATACTCGAATGACAGCTATCATTCTTTGACAATTGAGATATCATAAACCTTTTCTGCTTTGTATTTCTTTAATATAAAATAACAAAAAATATGAAACAGAATTAGATCAAGTAAACTATATGTATGACATTGTAAATAGTTTTTATTTTGTGCAATCAATTCACGCTAACTATAATGTAAATTTTTAATGGTTAAATGAATAAAACAGAGTAAAACAAAATATTTTACAAATAAAGGGGTTTTACTAAAAAAGGCTTGCAACCTATGGATTATTGGACAGGGATTCCTGTAATAGAAAAATAATTTCCTTAATAATTATTGTAACTTCAATAATATGATAATAAAAAAATAATTACCATTTTAGAGTTATCAATAATTTTTTAAGTCTTAGTTTTTCTAATTGAAAACGTAACTTCAAGAAAGGTTTATTTTTTTATTTTGCTAAAATGCTTTCCGTTTTAGTGACAATGTTTCAAAGTTGACAACACTTCTGAAATGTCAGAATTCCGTCGAATTAAAAATCAGACTATAAAGATTTTTTCCTTAGTGGCTTAGAGTCAATACGTCATTCTGCCAGTGTACGTATTGTGAAGAATCGAACCATTGCATGACAATATCATTATTTTTAAAATTTGATAATAATATAATTAATTACATGATTAGATTAATTATTGTTATTATCAGTTTCGGTTGAATTTACTTTGATGTCCATTATGAACACTAAAAATCATATTTAGTTTGATGATCATGAATTAAGTAGCTCAGTAAGAAATTGCTGCCTCAACGAAGTGGAGCGAGTCTAAAATTTTGTTTTCTCTTTTTATTTTTTAAAATCCAAACAACTTTGGAAGAACTAAGAATCGCTGAATCGATATGTATTGAGGTGTTTGACCCCCCTGCCAACTTTGATCCATCACTCATGTTACATACTGTATTTAATCTCCAATATACCATCGACTCCTCTAAGGACCGCGTCCTACATGCTAAGCGTAAACTAAACAAGTGATAAATTAAAAATTAAAAAAAAACCCCGACCATCTTGGACTGATTTTCATCAAACATAGCTAAGAACACCCCTGACTAATTCACCTTTCAAACAAAAAAAAACAAATTTAAAATCGGCTTATCCGTTCGGAAGCTACGATGCCTCAGACATACACACACACACTCACACACACATACACACCATACACACACACACTCTCACACACACACACTCACACACACACACTCACACACACACACTTACACACACACACACTCACACACACACACACTCACACACACACACACTCACAAACACACTCACATACACGCACTCACACACACAATCATACACACACACACACACACACACACACACACAATCACACACACACACACAATCACACTCACAAACAATCACACACACACACACAATCACACACAGACACACACAATCACACACACACACACACACACACACACAATCACACACACTCACACACACACACACTCACACACACACACGATCACACACACACTCACACGCACACACTCACTCACACACACACACACACACACACACACACTCACACACACACACTCACACAAACACACACTCACACTAACACACACACACACTCACACACACACACACACACACAATCACACACACACACACACACACTCACACACACACTCTCACACACACACACACACTCACACACACACTCACACACTCACACACACTCACACACACTCACACGCACGCACGCAAGCACGCACGCACGCACGCACGCACGCACGCACGCACGCACACGCACGCGCACGCGCACGCACACGCACACACACAACACGCCACACAAATTGTTTATGACCAAATTTACTTAAAACTTGGTATTGATTGGCTTGGAATGGCTCTTCAATACAGTTAAATAAGTACGTGCTATAACATATTTCAAAATTGATCCCATTGGGGTAAAAAATAAATACAGACACGTTAAAATTATAACGCCCCTCGTTTTTGCGTCGGGGGTTAAAAACTAACATTTCATGTGAGAGTCACATATCTATACTATAATAAAAGAGTAGAGGTCGAATGTCTGTACATGGGAAAAAATACTAAAAACCGAGTCAGTTGTCTTCTTATATCCCGTAAGAAGAAAAATAGAACAAAATTCCAGTTTTTTTTTCAATGTTTTTGTTTCTCTGTCTGTTTGTACGGGCTAATCTCCGAAACTATTGGACCGATTTAAATGAAATTTTGCATGGTCGTACTTTATATTCCCGGTCAACATGTAAGATACTTTTCATTCCCGAAAATTAAAGAGTTCCCGTGGGATAGTTAAAAAATTATAGTAACTTATACAGTTTAGTACACAACAACTTATGCACCTAATTTAGTAAAAAGTAACATTCTGATACCTTATATTGCCGACAAACAACAGGTTAATTTCATCCCAGAAAAATGAACTAATATATCTCTATTAGTGTTTTACTAGAGGCAAACCCGAGCGAAGCCAGGGCGAGCCGCTAGTAATTAAAATATATTCAAAGGGGTACCGTATGCGGTTTGGCTTAATTAATCTAAGATGTGATCCCTTGCACGGACATTTTTTTTAGATAATGCATTTATTTAAAACAAATACATATATCTATTCAATTATAGAGCATATTTATAAATCATCTCTTGAGTAAACCTAAAATTACAACAATTATTTTGCTATGATTTTGTTTTCAACCGACTTCAAAAAGGAGGAGGTTCTCAATTCGACTGTATTTTTTTTCATGTTTGTTACCTCAGAACTCCGTCATTTATTTACCGATTTGGACAATTTTTGTGTTGTTTAAAAGTGTATACTTCCAGATTGGTCCCATTTAAATTTCAAAAAAAAATACCACCCCTAAGGGTGGAAAAATAGCTAATGATGAATTTAACCTACTTCTAATTGTCATATTGACTTGAAACTTTGCAAGTGTTTCTATTTTCGTTGATAGTACAGTGTTTCAATATTGTCGACCTGATCTGATGGTAAGGCCAGAAGGTGGATAGGTGGAACTCTTCAACGGCTAATAGTAGATACTTTGAGTTTGGACTTATTTTGTTTGATTTGACAAGCCTAACACGTTAGAATTCTAACTTTGCTACTACTGTCTACACTAAAAAGAGAAAATAAAAACTTTTTAACAAAAAAATAAAAACCGACTTCAAACAAAAGCACTAAAAAGTAAAAAATAACTGATTGGTAGTTTTCATTTACTATACATACCTAATCAAATATTTTCGAAGTCGGAGTGTTTTGGCTAAGTAATTAAAGCCTATATATTAAATACATATCTAATCGAATATTTTCAAAATCGGTCCCAGCCCATACAAAACAAAGCACACCGACTTCGAAAATATTTCTCGAAAGGAGAGCCACACGTATGGCCTATTTACATTCAGTCTGAGTTTAGGCAATTTATTGTGGTATCTCTTTTATACCTGGTTTTTTGCTTCTATTATGTTCGCATCTAACTTGTGCAAAGTATTGTACCTGAAAGTTAGACCAGCTGAAGGAAGAATTGAGAAGGAGAGGTACATCCTGCGGTGGTCCTTACTCCTGACTGAATAATGAATAAACATACAACCTAAACCACTGGTCGTAGTAACGTGACATTTTGAGGATGTTTTATTTATATGTTGTAGGCATCTGATAAGAAAGGATTTTTTTTTAACTCTTTTTCTAAGGGGGGATAAAAGTTTGTATGAAACTCTTTAATTAGGTAGGTAATATTTAAAAAGTATAAAAAGAACCTGTGTGTGTATTTATACGCACGTAAGAAGTTATACTTCTTTGGCTTAACAGACAAAATAAAGATTTCATCCCGTATGTCACAACTCCCTTTTTTTAACGTTGGGAAATGCATTTACGCACGAGGTGTGGGACTCACCGACAAAGCCAGTACTACCCACTAAAACCCAACAAAACCTTCCCCCGTCTTAATGGGGCGTCGCAGGATCGCGTACGCATTCAACTAAGACGCCCCGACGGCAGGTCCACTCTGCTATCAGAGAAGTATCAGGAGCAACCTGCATGGTACACCGCCCACCAAAGAGGGCCACGTTCCGCCGCCCACCGAAGTGGATCACCTCCCTGTGCGTTTGTTGGCTTCGCGCTCGGTAGATTGCAGGACACTACTGAGCCCCCCCACCACGACAAGGTGAATGCACGTTGGGGGGGATGTCACAACTCCCTGTTTGTTAAGGAATGCAGCTAACTTCATCATGTCGCTTTTATCTAACTTCATTATGTCGCTTATTGGCTGTCAGTGTGTGCGCGCATCGTAATAATTTTACTTTCATATTTTTTCTAAACATGCCAAAAGAAATATAACTTCAAAAATATTCTATATTAAATATGTATTTTACGTATCGAAATATAATCGATTTGCTTTGCATCGGCTGGCACCGACTTCGAAAATATCTGATTAGGTATCTACTATCTATTCTAAATGAAGACCTCCGTTTAGTTATTTTTTCCATTTTTAATGTAGACGTAATAAGCAGGTAATTTGTAAGAAGAAAGTTTTTTAATAACATATTCGATTAAGCAATTTATTTAAAAAATATATTTATTGTTGATTTTTTTTTTAAAACCGCTTTACTGATTTCGATAAAATTTATATGGGACTATTATACCTAGGAAGTATACCCTTTGAAAAATCCCTTTCCAAATCGGTTCAGGCGTCTTCGAGTAATCGGTGAACATACAAGAAAAAAAAAGATTCCGACGAATTGATAACCTCCTCCTTTTAGGAAGTCAGTTAATTAAATCTATACATAATTATAATAAAATTGTAACTAAGGCGAATCTGCACATTAAATATTTTTTTGAAAATCTTATTGAAATAAACATTATTATTGATACACATGCCGAATCTACAGTTTTTAGAATTTTTGTCTGTCTGTCTGTTTATCTGTTATCGCATCACAGAAAACCCACTAGAGGGATTTTGATGAAATTTGGTATGGTGATAGCCGGCTGTCCGGGTCAACATATAGGATACTTTTTACCGCGGGAAAATGTCTCATTTCTGAGAAAAAATACAAAAACTGCAATGTAAGAGTATATTAATATGTAAAACCGAAGAATTTAGTTTTTGGTCATTTGAACGCGGGCGGAGCCGCGGCAATGCTAGTTTTAAATAAAATGAAAAAAATCCATCCTCGTTGCATATACAGGATGGCCCAAAATAACGTTGGCAAGTGATTTTACGAATAAGTTTATTAATTTTAAACTTAAATGAAATTATGCTATAAATTATAAAAATACAACTTATTTTTACAGGAATCCCTATTTGTCTTCAAAAAAACCGCCTTTAGCGCGAATGCATAGAGTCAAATGCTTGGTAAAATTTTCAACAATTTTCCGCACTTCCTCAACAGATATTTTGTCCCACTCCCGTGTAAGAGTAGCCTTCAGGTCATCAACAGTTCTATGAGGCGTAGAACAGGTCCTTGCCTCTAAGATTAACCATAAACTGCAATCCATTGGTTTCAGATCAGGCGAGTAGGGTGGCCATTCTTTTGAGCTGATGAAATAAGGGAAATTGCTTTTGCACCACTGTTGAACACTTAAAGCCCTGTGAGCTGGAGCAAAGTCTTGTTGAAATATCCATGGATGGTTACCAAAGTGCTGTTGACTCTAAGGAAGAACCACAGATTCAAGGATGTCTCGTCGGTAAATTTCTTGGTTAATTTTGATACCATTTTCAACAAAAACGAGGGGAGTTTTGCCAATGGGGCAAATTGCACCCCAAACCATAATTGATTTTGCGTTTTGGCGACGTGGAATGACTGCAGCAGCTCCAGTACGAGTGAAAGACCAGATCCTGTCATTTTGGTGATTATGGGCTTGTTCTCGTTGTTTTAGGAAACGACATCTCTCAAGGCGAACTTTTTTGTCTTTTTTTTTTAAGCAATTGCGCTTTTCTGAGTTTGTATGGTATCAATTGGAGATCATATTTCACTATACGCTCCACGGTGGAGCGACTTATCCCCAAGTCTCGCGATATTTTTCTCACCTTGGTATGTGGATCTCGGACTTATCTTTGTTTGATAATGTGTTGGTTCCTAGCAGTTCGAACAGGTCGCTTTCGTCCTCTCCCAGGACGGTCTACGATGTTGCCGAGCTCAACATAGCGTTTAATTGCTGAAGAAACTAAACTAAACGATTAACACCAAGAATGTTTACTATCTTACACTGCCGTTTTCCATGCTCATACAATGAAATTATGGCTCCACGCTGCTCTGACATAACGTAATAAATATATTTTAAAACTTTTTAGCCAACATACAATATTAAAATGGCGCCAAAGAATGAAGAAAAAATAAACAAAAATAAAAGAAAACGCAAAGCATTCCATTTTTGTAATATTTTTTTTTTATTTTGTCAACGTTATTTTGGACTACGGTGTAGTTTTACAATATTCCTACTGAGGGCCATAGTGATCGAGACATCTGACGGGAGGAAAATGCAAAATTATTTTAGATTATCGTTGTCTTTGAAATAAATTTTTTTTTTTTTTTTATACCACGTCGGTGGCAATCAGGCATGCGGCCCGCCTGATGGTAAGCGGTTACCGCAGCCTATGGACGCCTGCAACACCTTGGGCATCACATGCGCGTTGCCGACCCTTTAAAAACCTATTTACTCCCCTTTTGAAGGACCCCATACTGTAGCCCTCTGGGAAAACCTCGGCAGGGAGTTCATTCCACAGCGAGATGGTCCGTGGGAGAAAGTTCCGTAAATGAAATATGAATTATTCATAAATGAAACACGAATTACTGTACTTACAAAAATTAAATCTAGATTAACATGAAATGAAACCCGAACGTACATAGATAAAGAATCTATTTAATTTACACCATTAATAGTCTGCAACATAAATTATAATTACCTGTCTGTAGTTATAGGTACCTGTGACGCAGTGTAGCCAATTTAGGAGTTTCTCCAAAATTTAGAGGTAAAAAATTGCACCGGGGTTGTTTTAGGGGGAAAAATTGTTTATGGGTTTTTTAGAGCTTTTTTTCTTTAATAGCATTATTTAAATACTGCAGCGTTCATCGAAACACATTATCACGCATAATGCTAGTCGGTAAAAATACCGTTTTGCACTGGGGCGCGCCTCGCGCTTCATCATGCGATATCGTTTATCTCTCGCCCGACAGTCGCTTAACGCTTACCAATTCCTATCTTTAATTTATCTCTGCGTCCTTTTACTTCTTAATAATAAGATTTAAACTCATTCTATAATATAAATAACGTTTTATAAAGTTTCGTTTAAAGACTTGGAGAAATCATACCTATATCTTTAAATATCATTTGAATAATTTATCTTGTTTTTATTATTTTCAAAGTTATTTATTATTATGATTAAATAATAACTATTTAATATTTTTATGGTTATTATTATAATAATTACATATAACATGTAATTATTATAATAATAACCATAAAAAAGTTTTTTACGCTACTCGTAATCATTTAAAAAAAAAGTATTATATAAAAACCCACATTTTTCACATCGTCAGATAAGGGGTTTTAGAGGTTTTGAAATTACTCTTAGGGGGATAAAATTTCAAGTGTTGGCAGCACTGCTGCTGCTGACTGCTGTGATCATAGAGTATATTGCTCCATATATAAATTATAAAGCTGTGATTCAGCTACATCATGGATGACTAATAAAATACAATCGTCAATCATAGAGAGTACGTAACCCTTTACTACAATCTGTCAAACAAAGTCAACTCACACTTCACCACAGTCTTTATTTGTCATCCACATCCATGCAGGCAGTCTTAATACATATAAAATCTTATTAGTCGGTGCCTTAGCTTAGTGTGTTATAACTACAAATAGCTCTTTTACTTGTTTTATTAATCATTCTTAAAAGTACATTTTGTGTACTTAATTTCGTCAAGTACTTAAATAATACAAAATGAATCCATACCAAGTAAGTAGATCGTTGATGTGTTTCTTTTATGTAGTTTGCTTGTTTTGTTTATCACAAAATCAATGGATTATACTCAACGGAAAGGTAATGTAAATGTTTTTATGACGGTTTTTGTTTTAAGGGTCCGCCACGTTACCTTCACAATATTGGATTTAGCAACACCGCCCCACAATCATTTGGGAATCCTATGCCAATGCAAGGTCTACCAACGATGGGTTATCCAGCGCCCCAACCTGGTTATCCCAATCCCAATACTGGATCGGGCTATCCTCAACAATCTCAAGGCTATTCTCAACCACAAGGTTATCCACAATCCAGTGGTTATCCTAGCCAAGGCTACTCTCAACCTAACTCTGCTCAAGGTTACCCTTCTGCTCAAGGTTATCCTGCTCAAGGTTATCCTTCTGCTCAAGCTTATCCCACTGCTCAAGGCTACCCCTCTGCTCAAGGCTATCAAACGGCTCAATCACATCCTACATCTACATATCCTCAAGGGTCTAGTTATCAACAACCAAACCAGTATCAAGGATATCCCCCCTCAGTACAAAGTCACCAGGCTTATAATGTGTCATCAAGCCCTGTCCGTAATGTACCAAAGGTAAAGTTAATTTCTGTTCTCAATGTTGAAGCTAAATGTAAATTTTTATTTTGTGATAAGCAAAACATTGGTGTATTGTTTTCTAATTAATGCTTTTTTATTTGTGTTTACTTTAATAACATGCTTCTTATATCTGAATATATATGATTAAAAAATTATGAATATTATAAACAATTCTAATAGTAAAATACCACTAAAAGATATTATATTCTACTTATTATATACTCAATACTGCTCTTACTGACAAAAATCACTAAGCTTATTTTAAAACAATATGCTTATTTTGGTGATATTTTTAATTAGACTAATATATATAAAAATTATAATATGTGTCCATCCCATTTAATGTGAAAGTTTGTATAGGTTTATTATAATTTAATGTATTTTACAATTATCAAAGTGCAGGTAAAACTGTTTTTATACAGCACTCCTATGATAAGATGTTACAGTAGTAATAATAATGGGCATTATAGCTACTTTGAATGTTCAACAGACAAACAGCTAAAATTTTACATTTGTATGTATTAAACATTTTGTTGTGATATCTTGTTAGGAATATCCATTTCTTGCATAAATGAATCATTAAAGTTTTCTGGTTTTACTCATACATTGCACAACTGGTGAGTCATAATTTACACACTATTGTACTATTTTCATCAGATAACATACTGATAAGTGGCATCAGTCCAATTGCTTACGTTAAATGAAAGCACATGAAATGAAAGCACATGAAATGAAAATATTGATTGCACTAGCAATTCACCCTTGATTTGCTCAGATTACGTCCCTAGGTGTCTTAATGGTTAGTTTGGATCTGTAAAACTCTCAAAAAACAAATCTATTCCCATGGGATTCTTGCAATTTTCTGGGATAAAAAGTAATGTACTATTGCAGACTATAATCTATCTCTGCCAAATTTCATCCAGATCCGTTCAGCCGTTGTGGCATAATTGAGTTACAAGCATCCATCCAAACTTTCACATTTATATGAGATTTATAGGATTTAGTTCATAAGTTAAATATTTTTATCTCTTAATAAGTAATCCAAAGTCAATATAAATATAATAACAATTTGACACAAGTTGAATTGTGGAATAATTCTAGTTTTAGTAATTGATTGATTGATTTTATTAACAAAAGTTGTCAATTATTTAATAATATTATAATCACAATAATAGACCAGATAATACGGTCGAAGTGATACTCTAAAGCCACCATTATGATTTAATAATATTTTTTGTTTCAAGAAGGAAATTTCCTAAAAGATAATTATCCTGTGTAAATTGTTAAACTGTTGTGCTTCTTACAATTTTATTTTTACTAAACCATAAATATATATAAGATATGTTGTGTATGGTTAGTTCAAATGAGTAATTTGTATTATTAGAGCTTATCATTAATAACATATTATCATATTTAGCGGAAACTGAGTTTTGAGCGGAAGCTACACTAAATAAATTGTATTAATTAGATGTTTTATTCAATTTTGGTAGAATAAAAGCTCTTGAACTCTTCTAACTATGATTCTTTATAAAAAAAACTGGGATTATGATTACTTGGTTGCTATAAAAAAATAAACGTTACCACAATGAGAAATGATAAATAAACTTAATCAACCATTTTATATTATAAATTATTAATTATAATCCTTTCTCCTGTATATTTGTATTTGAGATAAGACTTGAAAAAGTATCATACATTTACGAACGTCTATAAGCGGCTGGTACCGTACCTATACGCAGTGACTCTATTCAAGGAACAGTTTACTGCAATTACATTGTTATGCTCACTTCGTCTCTCCGCATACATTTATCACAATAACGAACGATTCAGTCTTGGCTTTGGTCCCCGTTATGGCTGTAGTTCGTACAAAAACCTTTGTTTACACAATATCTCGTTAATTCGTGCTATGTGTGGTGATGAAATTGTTGCGCGCGAGTTTCCTTATCCTTGTGCGTTTCGTCCGTGAAAGTTCTGTTTGAAATAATTAATATGTCCTCGGTCACATCGAATTCGAGTATGCGCAGCGTTTATAGAGCGTCAATTGGCATACGGCGTGGGTTCAAGTCGTTTCGATATACGGTAGATAATGGCCTTTCTCGGCATATTTCCTTCGTGCACTAATAAATTGCATGAGACGTTATATTAAGACAAACATGTTGCACCAAAAATATTTTCTATTTTCTATAATTTGTATTTCAACTTTTACGTTTACAGCAATATATCATGATTACGTTTGCTGCAATAGTTAATTATCAATTTTTCTTACGTTTAATCTTTTATATACATAATTATAGTCAAAGAATATGTACAAAAGAGAAACTCCTTTTGTTATATAAAGCTCTTCTTTGTGTCTAATCACATAGCTTTCAACCATCATAACACAACGGTATTATATCTCATATCACATACATTTATTACATTTTAACGAAATCAAGGTCTCATAGTTTTCTTTTTCCTGCAGTCAAAGCCAACGGTTGTGCCAGTAAACCCATTCGACCCACGCGAAGATGCAGCGATCCTTCGCAAGGCGATGAAAGGGTTTGGAACAGATGAGAAGGCAATCATTCAAGTATTGACCCGTCGCAGCAACGAGCAACGTCTACGCATCGCCTTTGAGTTCAAGACTTTATATGGAAAGGTATGTCACCATTTCTTCAGAATAGGAATTATAATTTTAATAAATATTACATTTTAACTAAATAAGGCATACCGACTTCAATATCACTTAAAAGTAATTCTAACAAAGGGATGGGATTATTTTTTGAAATTTTTATATGGTACCTACCTTTGACGTAAATAATAAAAATAATTGTTAAAAAAATTATTATGAAATTCGATTTATAATAGGTAAGTTACTGCAAAAAGTACACACAAAAATAAACAACCAAATTGACTACTTCTTTCTTTTGGAATTCGTACATAATTATAAATTAAAAATTTAAAAAAACCCCTACGCAAATTAATTGTCATTTAACGATTACACTGGCACGCGTGAAGCACTTAATCGAGTAATCATACGCCAAAATGCCTTACATCATTTTGGAAAAGAGCTGATACACTGCTGGATCGATATTAACCAAACATAGCTAAGAACCACCGCAAAGAAACTGGCTTTCAAATGAAAAAACCGCATTGAAATCGGTCCATCCATTTGAGAGCTACGATGCCACAGACAGACACATCTCTTTTTGCGTCGGGGGTTAAAAAAATCGAATTCAATGTAAACTTTAATGAAAGAAAATCCATAAGTAGCAATTACTATACAAAAACTGACCAATTTCACTAAAACTATTAGTGTATTTATGTAATTCGAAGTAATAGTGATCGATTTGTCCTTGTAGTTTCTAGTACAAGTAGCTTAAGGTATGTTTTCCAATATTCATTCAGTTTAATCAGATGATTTCATACATGCATTTTACTACTATACATTAATTACTATTATATGCGTATAAAAAAAACTTCATACTAGCTAGCTATGATCTCGTATCCCGCGGATACCCATTACCCATATATTAGATATTATTCTAAGATATTTTCATTTTTTTTTATTAAGATTTATTTAATTTATAATAATTACAAAGTGGATACATATGTATATACTCCTTGATCTAATAACAAATTAATTGTAGAGTAACAAAACATGTATGTACAATGTACATATTAAATATTACCCATGCTCGATATATAGAAGAGGATAAAATATTTCATAATCATGGTCCGGAAAAGATTTTTATTTAAAATGTCAAATATTGGCGTAAATCTAAAAAAGAATTACATTTTATCCTATTAATTTCTCCGCTATCTATTTTTTTTCGTGAAAATTGTTAAACATTAAGTTCTGCATAAGAAAATACATTTTTTTTTCAATTTCTTTGACAATTAAATCCCCCAATAGAACAAAGTTAAAATTAGTTCAGGCGTTAAAATAATCGCGAAAAAGAACAAAACAAAAGAAGCTAATGGTTGTTTCAGCTTTAATACCTATACAATATGATTTTAGTAAGCGATTAATTAATCAGATTTGACATATTACTTTTATATATAATAGCCATTAAAAAATTTAAAATTGAAATCAAAATATAGATATACCTATCAATTGAATTATTCTTATTATTTATTACTTTTTTAAATTTACCATATTACATTTCTTTTCTATATTCTTTGTAAAAATTCAGTAAGCCAATAAGTAATTTTTATATGTAAATTGTCTTACTTTATCATTCCACTAGCTTTTGTTCGGTTTTTTCGTTCGTTCCAACTGTCGCTTTATAGTTTAGATATAAAATACAAGATTTTCAATTAAATTATATTTTCTTCTCAGGCTAAAGGATTATATTGACGGAGCCCGCCAAAAAATGTCAAAGCCAAAAATAGTAGTGTTTTGCCGTTTATGCTACTATTCTCGTCCTTGCCACACGCGACACATTGTTTACTATCTTCTAAGAATGTTTTTTTTTATATAGGTATTAGTCATTGATTTTACAATTTTTGAAAAGAAAATAGGTATTAATAATTAAAGTAAAATTATATTATAAAAAAACCCGTTAATAAATATTTTTAACTTTATTAAAATAAAATTATTTATCACAACAACTATTTAATTGATTTTTTGCATTGTTTTAAACATTATATCTTATTTTTACCGACTTCAAAAAGGAGGAGGTTCTCAATTCGATTGGTATTTTTTATGTATGTACACCGATTATGCTGAAATTTATGATCCGATTTACTTGATTCTTCTTTAGTTTGGTGCGGGATAGTTGCCATTTGTTCCCTTAAAAATTTAACATAGTTTGGCCCGGTAGTTTTCATTTTATAAACATTTTTCTTTACGTGGATGATGTAATTTTATTTTAGTTTGTCTACGGCTTTTTTACATTTAGGTTGATTATATATTATTATTAATCTGTTTAAAGATAAGTGGGTATTAGGCTATCTGTCATTGAAGCGGAGCGAGCGTAGTAGAGAAACTGAGAAATATTGAGATTGCCTTTAGTATAGATTTCTCAGATCGCGGCGAGTGTAGGTAGCTGCTATTACATTTTTCTTGGCATCGACTTCAAACCTATCAATAGGTAGCACATACAAATAATAGTATTTTATTAATATTAAAGGTATTAGGTTTGCATAAGAGGTGTGTTAAATTAAATCTTTATTAAGTTATTTTATACTTTTTAGTTGTTGAAGTCGGTTTTTTAAACGTAGTATTTTGAATCATTGTATTCCTTTATACTTAGTTCTATGATACTTATAAAAGTTTCTTTTTTTCGAATTCAATCATTTCCACGAAGAAATATGAGTTTATTGAGTGAGTTACGAGCATATTGACTTTGTAATCAGTCAATGCCAGCTTTATTATCAACATAATGTTAGCGTCAGTTCAAAATAACCATAAAGATAAATATTTAGTTTGTAATAATGATTTTCACAACATAATTTGAATTATGTAACAGTTACTACTTACGAGTAAGATTTAATTTTTTATGTAATTGTGTCTTTGTATGGTAGTGGTAACCCAATGGAAATGCGCTCGCTTGGGAAACCGAGTGAAGCGGTTTCAAATCCCGGGTCTCGTACCTGTGATATTTTCATGTGCGAATCATTTTTAACACACAACCCTTACTTACGGTGAAGGAAATCTGCATGTCTGAGAGAACCTATCAAGTTTTCGAAAGACATGTGAAGTCCGCCAACCCGCACTTGGCCAGCGTGGTGGACTATGGCCTGATCCCCCTCGTATTCCAGGAAGGCCCGTGCCCAGCAGTGGGACGTCAAAAAGTCTTTGTAAGTCTTGTACTTACGACGATTCCACACGAGTTTTTCTTCACAGTAAGACAAGTGGTAATCATGTTGGAAATGATTCGCACATGAAAATGTCAGGGGTGCGAGACCCGGGACTTCAAACTACGTCGCTCCATTTCCCAAGCAAACGCGTTACCACTGGGCTACTACTGCCTTTAAAACTAATAAGAGAGATACTATTGGAAATTTTGAAAAGTTTCCTTAAACTTTCACTAATAGAAATTTTGTTGTTTTATCTAATAATACCTACTCTTTGAATTATATTTTTAATAGTTTTTGTGGGTCATATCAGTTTAGATCCGCAGGCGGGGTGTGTAGTGTAGGTAAAGTTATATGTTGTTTATTCCCTAAAGGTAGTTCACACCCTTTTATGTATATTAGAATTATTCCTTGACGTAATGAATTTTATGAATATGGTTTCCAAAGTTTATTCAGGTGAAATTCAGTAGTATGCTAATTGCTAATGTACACAGATAAATAAAATTGAAGTGTCTGTTTGTAATGTCAAAATAACAGCCTATTACTAAATGGATATGAAATTATATACGGTACCTACTTATAAGATACACACAGTTTTGACTTTTATGTGGCTGTCTGTTTGTTCCGGCTAATTACCGAAACGGCTGGGCTGGCCTTGAAGAGACTTTGAGTGATAGCTGATGTTATATGGAGTAACTTAGGCTACTTTTATTTTGGAAAAAGGATTAGGGTCCGCTCAAAAAGATTAAAACGTACCTACCTATTATAATAAACGTATGAATAAAATAGTGTCAATATTATGATCTAAACTAGCATTGTTTTTTTTTGGATATAAAGGAAAAATAGTTTAACAGAAAAACCTTCTTCATAACTTATTTGAAAACTCATAAAATATCTACATCCTAGTATATAAAATAATATATATATATATATATATATATATATATATATATATATATATATATATACTTATCTAATTAATAAAAATTATATATTTTATATAAATATCGTGGTAGCTATCTGTTATGGCGTTTTAACGAATGCTAACTTTTTAACTATTTACTTATCTCTCAAATAGTGTCAAAAACACATTTGAAAAACATTGAAAGCAATGATGGGACTATTATAAATTCGATTATAATGTTTTATGAGTATTGTACAACGCAATATTTATTGAAAATATCGTGCGTAAGCGTTTTTAAAGTATGAGCATACTAATTAGCTGTTTCAAAATATATTAATATATTTAGGGATATATTTCCCTATTTAAGCATGGAATATTTCTTTAAAATGTATATGGGACTAACTTCGAGTAGACTAAAAATATGGAATCTTTTAATTAAGAAAAGAACTATAAAAAATAGTTTATAATTGACGAAGATAACTATCAACATATATTATAGTGTGTACCATGTACATCATCTCTCAAATCAAAATCGAATTTGGTTAATAAAATATACTTCATAAAAAGGCACCAAATAATGAATGCGATTTTCTCCCAATAGGATCTTGTGTCAGACTTGAAAAGCGAGACAAGTGGGAAATTTGAAGATCTGCTAGTGGCCCTCATGACGCCACTACCACAGTTTTACGCTAAAGAACTACACGACGCGACAGCTGGAATCGGCACTGATGAAGATGTCCTCATCGAGGTTATGTGTACTATGTCCAACCATGAAATTAATGTCATCAAACAATCGTATACTGCAAGTAAGTTTATAATTTTTTTAAATGTTCAGGCCATAGCCTACCATAGTATAAAAAATATACAATAATCGTCATAACGATTATTTTTATTATATTTTTTTATTATCTCTTGTTTTATATTGCTTTTCTTACCTTTTTTTATCATTTTTTAATTTTTGCCTAAGTGTTACACAAGTAAATATTAACATTACATACGTATTATAAATCTCAAATCTTCCGATACGAATAACTTTTCGTAGTACTCTGAAAGTTTTAAGAAATCACCCGGAGCGTGTAAACCAAACCTTACCAGTCTTATAACAATTGATATAATAAAATTATAAATTACTAGCGATTCCCACTCGCTTCACTTCGGGTTTCGCCCTAGTGAAAAAGACAAACAAATCTATCCTAGGAGCCGTACATTTTTGCGGGATAAAAAATTATAAACCTATGTGATAATCCAGACTATAATCTAACTCTGTGTCAAATCTTATCCAGATCCGTTTAACCGTTCTGGCATGAAAGAAAGAAGCATCTATCCATCCATCTTCACCAACTTTCATATTTAGGTATAATACTAGCGACCCACCGCTCGCCCATCGCTTCGCTCGGGTTCGTCCCTAGGTACATTTTAATTTGTTTGATCGGAAACCCTAATTCTTTCACTGAAATAAAATTAGCTTAAGTTACTCCTTATAACATCAACTACCTGCCAGTGAAAGTCCCGTCGAAATCGGCCCAGATGTTTCGGAGATTAGCCGGAACAAACGACTAGATTAAACATAGACTAGATTAGACAGACAGACTAAAATTTTAAAAATTGTGTTTTTCTTATAAATACCGTATATAATTCCATATGCATTTAGTAGATAAGAAGCTGTTATTTTGACACTTCAAAGAGACACTTCAATTTTATTTACCTGTATATATTAATATAGATCAGCAGATAGACATGTAAGATTCACTTATTTATAATGATTATATTTCCACGGTTTGGTAGTATGTAATGTACTTTTGAGAAGTGATTTTGAAAACATACAGTGTTCTATCTGGCATGTAATGTTTTATATAGCACCGTTATTGGCATGTATTATTTTCCTATTTTCTAAAGGAATATGCCTCGGCTTCTACGATTTATTTGGCTGGAATTTAAAAAAATCTCATTTTAATGAATCTTTACAAGTCTTAAAAATATATGTGTATATATTTGAAAATGTAATTTTTAAAATGAAATTGATTTTCTGTTGTATATTGTAATTCATTATTAATTTACCTGATCTAATGCAAAAATGGCCATAATACTAAGTGTAGGATACAAGCAATTCTAAGTGAATGAGTAATATGGTATCGTTACCGTAAATTAAAATTCCTGCTTTGTGTGAACATCCTTGAGTAAAAATGAACTATTTCCTCCACACATACAAATGATCCTAAAATAAGTATGTTCTTCATCTTATATTTAATCTTTTATAGGTATGTATAAATGTATTTTTTGTTTCTGTCTGTCTGTAATGTTATGAAACTTTGTTGAGATGTTGTGCAGTAGGTATATGCCACAAACATATAATTCTGAGATATTACCATTAAGATACGATTATTTAATACTAAAAACAAATACAACTCTATCCCTCGGGAACCGTACATTTTTCCGGAATAAAAAATAGCCTATGTACTATTCCAGATTATAATCTATCTCTCTCCCAAATTTCATCTAGATTCGTTCAGTCGTTCTGACTTGAAAGAGTAACAAACATCCATACTCACAACCTTTCACATTCATGGTATTTATATACAAATTTTAAGTAAACCAGGTACTATGAGTAAGTAGTTTTAGGTGTATAATGAGTTCTATATGTGTATTACTTGAAGCCAGGGCTGTTACGGTAATACTTGTATTGACAATGCATCCAAGATTTAAGATTCCAAGGTTCTACCCCAACTGAGCTTAGGGCAGTATTATTGTTATGTAAAAACAGTTATTTCGTCCGTGTTAACGGATTTATACTAGTGTTTGCCGAGTGCTTGAAATTCAATCATAATCATTATTGAAAATTTCAGAAAATATATGTATAAAATTTACCTATGTATAAAAAAAGGTAACTGTTTTCAATTTTTTTTTACTGAAAACACTAAAGCTCGTCAATAGCTACTGAGCAAAAGAAAACAAAAAGAGAATCAGATGACAAGGACAAGAAAAGGGCACTGAAGTGTTTTGTTTTTGCCTTTGTATCTATATATATAAAAGAAAGTCGTGTTAGTTACTTCGCTTATAACTCAAGAACGGCTGAACCGATTTAGCTGAAAATTGGCAGGGAGGTAGTTTAGAGCCAGGAGAAGGACATAGGATACTTTTTATCCCGTTCGACCGCGTTCCAATTTTTATGATATTTTAATTTTTGGATTTCTCTTAGTCCGGAATAGGTAAGTATTAAAACATATAATTAAAATGTGAGAAAGAAAGATTTTTTCTTTTTATATCTATTTAAAACGTACCTAGCGACGAACCCGAGCGAAGCGAGGGTGAGCCGCTAGTACATAGATAAATAATAGTCGTATTATTTGCATGGCGTTTATTTTTCAACTAGTAACTACAAGTTTCAGTTTGTATGGTGCGGGGCGCCGCACAAAGGTAGCGGCAACTATGTTAGGATCTGTCGATAATAATTGATAATCTTACACATAACTTCTGTATTTGATACAGCTGATTTTTAAAAATTGACTAAATATTGAAATATATTATATTATTTTTCATTTTACATCGGAGAACGCGCGCGCTTAAAACATTAATATTGCTAATTTAGTACGTTTTTGTTACCATGACTCGTGTGTACAGTGTAGGTAACAATGTAAGGAAATTAGTATGTAAATAAAAGGAGGCAATCGATTTTGACCTACTTTTGTTATATCAATTTGGAACTTTGTTAGATTTCATCCAGATAACAATCCAAATAATTGGTCGTATTACTATGGCGGCTAATGTGATAATGGAGGCGGATGGTTCTAGAAACCCTTTGTTTCTTATTATAGCTTGTAACCACATCATTAAGCTCAATTGTTTTGATCGAGAGAGTTTTTGAAGTTTACTCTTTAAATTTTAAGAGGAGTGAAATTAATATTAAAATTTTAGTAATAAAATTATCAAACATTATGTTTCTTGTAGGAGTAAACTCCAATCGTGCGTCAGAAGCAGTACTGACACACACATATACTTTTATATTTTCTTTTTATTTTAACGAGTTTGATTATGAGGATATGACGATGGAGCCGCGGCGGAAGGAGTGCGTTACTAATAAATTTCGATATTTTTTTATTTTTAAATTCGACCTTCAATTAATTAATTTATTTTTATGATTCACTTTAAATGTTTAAAAATTAGTGGAAAATGAATAATTTATTTGGTTTAAAAACATAATTTGGTAATTAGTTTTTTTTGTTTATATTAGGTAATAACTAATATACAAAATATTATAAGGCAGTGGTAGCCCAGTAACGGTAACGCGCTCGCTAGGGTAACCGAGTGAAGCGAATTCAAATCCTGGGTCTCGCACCTCCGATATTTTCATGTGCGAATCATTTCCAACATGATTACCACTTGTCTTAACGGTGAAGGTAAACATCGTGAGGAAATCTGCATGTCTGAGAGAACCTAGCAAGTTTTCAAAAGACATATGAAGTCCGCCAACACGCACTTGGCCAGCGTGGTAGATTGTGGCCTGATTCCCCTCGTACTGAAGGGAGGCCCGCGCGCAGCAGTGGGACGTTAAAAAGGGCTGAATACAATATACAAAATGTTGGTTGTATATTTAGTTATTTCCCAACGTGTTTACATTATGAAATGTCGTTACAAGGCCAAATATCAAGCCGATGAATAGAATATAAGTCTGTTTTTCATTCCAAAAGTTGTGGATACGTAGATTTAAAATGTTTTTATATTTAAGGTCTAAATCGTCAAAAACAATAAATATTTGTTAAATTTACCAAAAAGGAAATATTTAATTATTTCCAAAATATGAAGTATTGAGAAATGTGTGCTTCCTAGATTAAGATCGTCTCAATCGTTATAATGAATATAAAATACGTTTATACAATGGTTTATTGCGATGAAAATAAAAAAAAATGTAGGTATGTCATTGAACTTATCAAACAAGTTATAGGTACGTATTGTAAAACACAATGTCAGTTTTTTGTTCGTTTTTTTTTTGCTTATAACTGAGAACCATTGGTCTGATTTACATTTTTTTATTTACTATGAAGATATGTTATCTTGACAGCTTTTAGTACACACTACATATATTCGTTAAGGTAATAACAAAGAGTATCTTTAAAAAATTCCATATTGAAATGAAATAAAAATATTAGTGAGTACATACCATCGTGAAGGTTCAGTTGTACCTATTTAAATAATAATACACACGAGTACATTTGTGCCTATACTACTATATATACATTTTTTGTACTTTCCTATTCTTATTAAAATTCTTATAAAAATTTAATTACGCTCTCAGTTTTTATTTTATCAATAAGAGAATATTAAAATATATCTGTGGTATTTATTGGTTACTGTTAAAAAAAATATATCACACGTTATTTATTCGCCACAGGAAATATGTGATTCATATTAAGCATCTACAACATAAGAGTGTTCATATGGCAATTTTGTACATAGACATATTTATCTCGGAATCTGTGAGAGTTACCACTTTGTTATTTAGGGAAATGATACTTCAAATGATTGTAAATTGTTGAGAACACGATTGGTAAAAATGTTTTGCACACATATTGCTATTTATCTGAGAAACAGCTCACTATTTTTGTAGGTTTTTTGTTTCCTCAGGAAGCCTAGAAGTATTTCGTCAGTTACCGAATTTTACTTTTCGGTTCGTCATCTGGTTGAATCCCCATGCAAACTTTCATCCCCATTTTCGTCCTATTAAGGGTTTCCGGGATAAAAAGTATCCTATGTAGGCTATGTCCATCGCCGGGGTCTCAAACTATCTTTTTACCAAACATCTAAATCGGTTCAGTAGATCCAGATATTAGATACCCCCTACAAGCTACAACCTCACAACCTTTGCCTCTTTATAATATTAGTATAGATTAAAAACTGTTTTGACGCTTGAATATGTTGAGCTATCTATCGCTCTATACTTCTCTCTCATGATAAAACATTATCTTGTCATCCCGTTCCTCCGAATCCGAATCGTAGCGTTTCATGACGCACTCTTAAGTCCAGTTCTTTCAACTTGAGTCAAGTACACACTGCACGATAAGGATTTTAAACCTGATTCTAATTCTATGGTGCACATATTTTTGTTGACCTTGCCACTTTGTTAGTAAAACTTTAGTGTTCCTTTTTTTTTATGGTGTTACCCGCGATCAATCTTATCCCTCAAACTAAGGAATAAAATAGACTAGAGTGTCATAGAATTAAACATGAATCCAAACAATAATATTTACAAGTAAAAATACACGAGAATATATTATATGTATTGGATTTAAATCTAAAAAAATGTATATTAACTTAACTAATACATATATATAAAAATATTATCTAAAGAAAGTAAACTAACTGCATGGGGCAAACTCGAGAATAATATCATAAACAGTAAATCATGCTACTATTTTTGACTTTGACGTTTGGTTTTCCTCCGTACCCACACCACTAACACGTGGTACAAATTTATTAAATGTTAAAACATACGTATCACGATGGTAATCATACGTCCATAAAAAATTTCCTACTTCCAAGTGAGTCATCAATAACGCGTTGTTATGAAGAGGAAAATGCTAGTTATATAGGGCTCTGTTGTTCCGTTGCCAAATGGCTTACAAATCACTTTTTGTATAGGATTTTCCCTAGTTTATTATTATTATGTTTTTATTTAATACTAGCGACTTACCTTCGCTCCGCTCGGGTTCTTGTATGTATGCTAGTATGTTTTAAATAGATATAAATAGTTATTAGCCAGCGTTAGCCATGTACATTTTTAATTATTTTTTTCGTGATTTTTTCCGATGTTTTGATAATTATTCTGCTACTCGGGGAAGAGATAAATCCAGCAAGTCAAAAACCATGAAAATCGGTCCAACAGTTATCGAGTTATAAGTGTTGTAACAAATTTATATATATATATATATATATATATATATACATACATACATACATGCAAGAATTGCTCGTTTAAATATATTAGATACCCAAAGTGAGTTGCATTTGTAGAAATTCATAACTTATAAAATCTAAGGTGGACATTAGTTAATGAATAAAAGTGTAATATATACTATCGCCCTAATTCTCTAACCCCACAAAATCAAAAGATACCAGTAAGATCTCTATCTCGCTATCTGAAAGTCACATTAAAATCGGTCTTACCGTTTCGTAGAAAAAGACAAAAATCTTTTCAATATATTTTAAATATAATATCTTTTCAATATATATTTTAATATTATAAATGTAAAAGCTTACATTTTTGGGTGTTCGGTATGGATGGAGATGTTTGCATTAATCACGCCAGAACGGTTGAACGGATCTGGATGAAATTTTGCATAGAAACAATTATAGTCTGGAATAGCATATAGGCTACCTTTTATTCCGGAAAAATGTACTGTTCCCGTGGGATAGATTTGTTTTTTTTTTTTGAGGATGATCTGCTAGTAGTCCATATGCTATTCTAAATTCACAGACCGTAAAATTTTATTTATATTATGTGAGTATTAGATATGAAATGTGTTTAGTCCATTTTACAGGATTATGTTATTTTGTTATGTTTACAGTGTACGGAACACTTCTCGAGGATGACTTACGCGGCGACACTTCGGGCAACTTTAAGAGACTGATGACTTCACTTTGCATGGTAATACATATTTAATAACATTAATACATATTTAATGTTATATAATAAAGTTTATACAGAATACATGTGGTCAAGTGGTGGTACAAATGAGCTTATTGAATCTGTTTTCTTATCGCGTAGAATTTTTGGATTTAAAAATATTCATATATGTATTGTGAGTTCTCATGCTAATTATTTCTGAACTGACCCGCTGGTCTAGTAGCTAGTTTGTACGTTTTCAAATCCGGAGGTCCTAGTTTCAAGTCCTAGATGGGACTAAGTATAGTTTGAGTGGAGTTTTCATTCAAAAAAATTTCGGTAACAGACCGGAATTGGGATGTGGTGGTGGTGTTTCACCCCGTTGTTTCGGAGGGCCGTAGGTTCTGCTCGTGATCGATCATCGAGTTGACGTGCCGTTTCATCAGATTTTGGGAGCGAGAAGATTAGAGCGCACTTGTATTTATATAAACATTGCATTATAATATCGCCTGAAAATTTCATCAAATACGCTCTAGCAGTTTTGGAGTCCATAGGGAACAACATAACCACATCGATTTTTATATAAGTATGTATAGATAAAATTTTTATTTATTTACAGGGTAACAGAGCTGAAGATTTCCATGTAGATCAAGAGAGAGCCAGAGAAGACGCTAGGAGCCTGTTGCAAGCAGGTATTTATTTTATTTATTTGACGACACGTTTGGCTCAGTTTGTAGTGACCCTACTTGCTGTGCTAACGGTCGCGGGTTCGAGTCCCGCTGGGGGCATTCATTTGTGTGATGAGCACGTATGTTTCTACTCCAGTCATGAGTGTATATATTTATAATATGTATGTATTTAAAGTTATACATGTGTAGTGTATCAACTATTTGGTATCCGAAACACAAGCCTCGTAGCTTACTATGGAACTAGATGATGCTGTGCTTCGATCAACAATACTACTAGATACCGGGTCGGCGTAAGAAATCTGTCTCGGTAAATATAAGCTCACTTACAAAGTGAGCGTATATTTCGATTAGTTCTTTTGAAACACTGCCAACGTAAACACGTTCACAATGCCGCAATATATATTTAAAAGTTGCAAAAATAATGCGCGAATAAGAAATTTTTCAGACGGAGTGCCTTATTTTCGGTAAATATATGTAGATTAAGTTCAGTGAATATTTTAAGATTTAACCTATGAAACAATATAAAAATAAAATTTTGAACAATTTTAAATCCTTTTAAATAAAACTATCTTTTCGGATTTTTTCGCGGATTTATTTGGATTTTTGGTTCCCGACGTTTTGAATGCTTTACAGCAAAAATCAAATAATAAATCTAACAGACAGGTAGATGTAGTAAGTTCTTACTGTGTGGATCAAAATGACAGCATTTCAAATTAATATTTTTCATTTGTAAAGGTATATAGTAAATAGTGTTGCTTAGCAATTTCTGTTTTTTAAGTAATAGCAAACTAAATTAAAATTATTATTCTTAATTAATTTTAACTTTTTAAATTACACAAAGCAATTTTATGTGGCTTAAATAATTAATATTATATTTTATATTTTTTTCCTTAAGGTTATAATATAATAATGGCAACACTAAATATAGATTACTAATTAATATTTCTATAATTGTAATAATTATATAATAGTAAAATTAAATATATATTATTCCATATTCAATTATAAAACTAATTAAAATTATAAAAATGTTTAAGTTAAAAATATTGTAAAATATTGTAAGGTACTTTGGTGCAATTTTTCAATTTTTGAATTTATTTTTGTTATTTGTGGGTAGGCCGTCTGTAACAACTATACCTTCGAGACATCTAACACCTCAGTCTCTCCCGTGACCGTGATTACTATAAAGCATTCGAAACGTCGGGAACTAAAAATCCAAATAAATCCGCGAAAAAATCCGTTAAGATAGTTTTATTTAAAATGTCAAATATTCGCGTAAATCTAAGAAAGTATTATGTGAATTTTAAATCCGCTAAGAACGTTGGCCCAGGTCGGCCAATATATGCGCCAATTCAAAGTAGCAAACAGAAACAAAACATAAAGATTTAGCTCACAAAGCAAGAACGGGAAAAAGTGTTTTATGGTTCTTGATATAAGGTAGATTTTACGATAAAGATTGTAAAACTTACGAAGTGATCGTAAATGTATGATGATAATTCGAAGATTTGTGACTTTATTACAAAGTGGTGTTGATTAGGTTGAAAATAAAACTATTATAAGACTTTGTCTTGGTTCGTTAGTTGAGTTAGTTCCGTTGAGTCGGGTGGACTTTAAGAGTGCACCCAAATGAGGTTAGTGTATTATATGCGAGGTTAATAAAAGAAGAAAGGACTTTAAGAGTCATGGGTCGAGCTTGATGGTTTTGCTTCTGCTTGCGGCGTGGCGTTCGCGTGGTAGGTGAAGTTTGCCAGGGTCTTTATCGCCTCGTTGTCTCTATGAGAGACATTGCCATTTTTAGACAGTAGTCTATGATGGCCCTGGGTGTTACCACTAGTCTACTATTACCTATTTCACATACATAAAGGTTTCAAATCGATATAACTATTATTAGTTAAAATCTATTTGCAATATTCGATTAAATAACTATTTGAACACAAACAATTTCAGGGGAACTCCGTCTAGGTACAGACGAGTCGGTATTCAACGCGGTGCTCTGTTCGCGTTCTTTCCCACAACTGGCCGCCATATTCCAGGAGTACCAGTTCCTGACCGGACACGATATAGCTGATGCCATCAAAGCCGAGTTCTCTGGTGACCTCGAGAAAGCTTTACGGGCTATTGGTAAGTGATATGTTATAAGAATGGACTACCTTGTTTTAGATTTAGGTTTTGATATGAGTTCTAGCTTTGTTTTTGTTTTAATTTAAGTTTAATTAAAAATGTCCTACTAAAAGATGTTCTAAGCTAACCGACCAGTGACCGTTTTACAATTTAACGGCGCTTATTTTTTTGTAAAATTGACAAAATTACGTTGATTCACAATATTATACGTGAGACGACATTGAAAGAAATAGAGACGATTAATAAAAGTTTGAGAAATATGTCTAGTCAACTTATAAAATTACGGCCTTTACTTTTATAACCTTGTAATATATAAAATAAACATATATAGCTGACATATTAAATAATTCGTCATTATAATAACGGCGAGCGTTTGCAAACAGACGGCACCGTTCGTTTTTATTTATAATATAATAATATAGTGAAATTATAATATCACGCCTTTTCCAAAAACCCTGCGACATATATAAATACAGAAACCGATGTAATGATAAACTAATCTTTTACAGTGAAAGTGGTACGCAACAAGCCATTGTTCTTCGCGGAACGCCTCCACAAGTCCATGAAGGGTTTGGGCACCAACGACCGCCAGCTCATACGCATCATGGTGACGCGCTGCGAGCTGGACCTCGGCGACATCGCCGACATGTTCCACTCCAAATATGGTGAAACTTTGCAGAGCTGGATAGAGGTGAGATAAGGATTTATTTATTACTAGCGACTCATCCTCGCTTCACTCGGGTTCGTCCCTAGTTTCCTTCCCAATACAAACTCATCCCCATTTTCATCCCCTTAAGGGATGATTTCCGGAATAAAAAGTATCCTATGTCCTTCCCGGGGTTTCATACTAACTTCTTACCAAATTTTATTTAAATCGGTCTAGTAGATCCAGCGATTACCCCCTACAACGCGACGTCACAAACTCACAAACTTTGCCTCTTTATAATATTAGTATAGACTAGCGGATTCACACTCGCCCCGCTCGGGTTCATCCCTACTTACGTTTTAATGTTTAGTATAGATTTCTCAGAGATGAGATATTTTCCCGCAGTAAAAAGTATCCCATATTTTGTCCCGGATAACCAGCTATCATCATACCCATCAAAATCCCTCCAGTGGTTTTTCCGTGATGCGGTCACAAACAGACAGACAGACAAAAATGTTAAAAACTATAGATTCGGACTCCGTATCGATAATAATGACTATTTTAGTAAGATTTTCAAAAAAATATTTAATGTACAGATTCGACTTAGTTACAATTTTATTATATGTATAGTCAAACACTCCTTCGTCCCCAGGTAATTCTTTCAATTGACATGACATTAACATAAATTTATTTATGAACTGATTGAAAAAAAAAACTTAAACTAATTGTTAAGTGAAGCTTACCACAATGCATTAGTGAAAACCGCAGACAAAATTTTGCGTAATTATGAATTTTTTTCATTACTTTCTTGCAGGGCGACTGTTCCGGACACTACAAGAAGTGCTTACTGGGTTTGCTCGGCCTTTATTAGAGAGGCGAAAGTTTATAATTATTTCTTTTTGTATCTGTGTCGTATCACCGTGTTATTCAATCCCACTTACAAAGATCTTTATTTACTTTAATATGTCAAACTCAATTTTTTCTTAAAAATCGCATAAATTTTACAATTCTCATAGGGTTTTCTTATAAATAAAATTTATGTATCTCGATATTTTTCTCGTTTTCATATTGTTGTAAAACTTACTTATTGTCATACATTCGATTCGATGCGAATCGATTAAGTAATCCATTATTTCGCAGTTCAATGCTCTTTATATCTATATGTATACTATAATCGATTTTGGAACCTAAACTTAGGTGCTAAAACCAGTGTAATATTTATAAACTTATATATTAATTCTTACTAATTACTTATATTATTTTTATACAATAGTTCATAATTAAAGGTATATGTAAATGCGCTACACTATATTAGGTGATTGTACGTCTTTGATATATCTCTTATATACTAAAATGATTGAAAATGTTATATTTAGCCTTATAGTATACTAGCGGATCCGGCCACGCGTCAGCAATGCGCGCATATATGAATTTTTTTTATTTTTGCAAAAAATAAAGAAATAATCGGGATTAAATCTATCCTATCTTTTAAGTTGGAACAAATCAAACATTTAAAAAATATATATTAAAATTGGATTTAGTTGTTACGGAGTTCATCCCGGACCAACATCGTAATGCGGGGATTTTATATATTAAGATGATATTACACTATACATAATATTAATTGTCTTGACTGATTCATCAACGCCCAACCAAACAGCTGGACCTATAGGTACTAAATATAAGAAACTGCTTAAGAACTATGTTTTAAAATTCAAACCCCTAAAGTGTTCACTTCTTTGGTTAGGGGTTTACCGCCCCCGCAAATCGTGATAAGTTTTATATAGAAAAAGTTTCAGACTATTGGAAACTTTCAGAATGTTTTTTTTATTATTATTATAAGTACATACAGAACTGTTGTATTACCGTTTTAAAAGTTATAAACGTTTAAATTTTAAGGTTACACAAACTCAAAATATACTTTATACAAATAAACTCTTAGCACTTTTGAATTGTAATATTTTTCTATATGAAAAACTTAGGCTCGAATTGCAGTTTTGCAAAAAATAGCCGGCGAATAAATTGACGGCTTATTTAAAACTACAAATTGAATTATTTTTATTAACTATTGTACTAAATGCCCCAAATTTATTAACAGAAGATGTTTTTAAATTGTCTATATAAATACATTGTGAAAAGAGATATTGTTATTTAAAAAAAATATGATATAAAATTATACGAGTTATTTAAAGGCGGTATTAAATATTTGTTAATTTAAATAAAAAAGATTAAAGATATTTTTTATCTATTTAGAAAAACATCTCGCAAAAGTAAAGAACAGATTAAATAAATATAAAAATTACAACCTTGTGACATCCCTCGCGTATCGCGGCACTGCTAGTTTAAACAAGCTTTCTACAATCGATATCGCTGATAGAAATTCTCTCCCATAACCATGACGACGCTGAAATAACAGCTTTGTGTGTCCGAAAATCCGAAAAGATAGTGTTATTTAAAATGTCAATTATTCGCGTAAATCTAAGAAAATATTAACGCTCATAGAAAATTAAAAAATATATGGGAATGATACGATTGAACATCCGATACGTTAGTTGACATTTGCATACATAATTTTGAGTTATATGTATTAGCAATAGCGATTGTAGACTGCCATCTTGTGTGAGCATATCTAATGTAAAAAGCTATATCTAGTTGCTTTGTGTGTTCACTTTTCGTACATACACATATTATATAAACTATTCATTACTAAGTAAATTAGATATGGTGTTTAAAAAAAATTCGCAAGACTTGAAAAGTTAGAATTGTCGGTAATTTCATTCGTGCCTTCATGAATAGTAAAAGAAAATACAATATACTATTAATAATAAAATTACAAGTTTTTATGATATTTGACGACGCGTAAGTTATAAAATTAATTCATATTAGTTATGATACGCATTTACATTTATATCTATATTAAGGGGTTTTTTTGTTAAATAAACGGATTTATTCTACAATAATTCCATACTGTTTATTTATCTATAAGTTTTGTCTTTCAAGGTAAGCGTACAACATAACGATAACATGTGCTATTAGTCATCGATCAAAAAAGTACTAGATACACAATCTCATTTAAATTTTCTCTTAAAACTATCACCAATTATGGTAGGTGATTATTGCCATTGACATAAATTTATAACAATGTATATTGAACCTCAAATGCAACGCTTAAAAGTTGTTTTCACAAAAAAAGCGCGCTCAAATGTTAAAATGAGCGCTCATTCGGTGAGGACATTTATTGTCGCTGATTGTGTATCTAGTACTTTTTTGATCGATGGCTATAGTGCAAAATAGTGTATCTTCAAAATTTAATTTTGTGTTAAAACTAAAAAAATACATAATAACAGACATAATTAATAGTAATTTCCAAATTGACAATGCTATCTTTTAAGAAAACAGTATATTAGTTAAGTTTTTATATTAAATATTATTTCAAAAATGTGGGTTATACCATTTTTAAGGATCCGTGCAAACGGGACTCTTAGATTACTGAGCCTCCGCTGTCCGTCCGTCTGTCTATCAGAGGGCTGTATCTCGTAAACCGTAATAGGTAGAGAGTTGAAAGTTTCACACAGGGTGTATTTCTATTGCCGCTATAACAATCTCGCCATAAAAAACCAAGGTGACAAATTTCAAAATGAACACCATACAAATAAAAAAACTATTAGTACATAGTGTTATAATATCTTGTACGATTGTACGGAACCCTTCATGTGCGTCCGACTCGCACTTGACTGTTTTTATTGAAATTATAGTCAAAACTAAAATTAATTGCTTGGTAACTAAAAATATTTTAGTAATTACTATACATATTCATTTTGTTTTTATCAAACTCAAAATATACTATCTCTCTAATAGGAAATGCACGTTTATTTTGAAAATATTTCTGCCAATCCTGAATCTCGTCCCCACCTTATTTACAAAACTGTTACATTTATACTAAATGTTAGAATAAGTGGACTTAGTTATGTCAAATAAATTCAATAAAGAAGAAATAGAAGAAGCCATTAACAAATTGAATTGAATTGGAAATAATAATTAAAATGTTTTTTTGTTTTTTTTTTAACATTATTAGCATTTAAAATTATTAATTTTGTTATGACTAGGCCTATGTGTGTTTTGAAAGGAGGCCTCTAGAGCAATTGTGACTACTTATATAAAACATTTTTTATTTCATTGATAGGAAAATATATATTTTTTGTTATCTAAATATGGCGTGTCAAAAATCATATATAGTTTTGAATAATATGTTACTGTCAAGTGTCAATTTTTTCCATACTTATTTACTTTAAGTCACTTTGTTCTACGAGTAATAGCCTCGTATAATATAAACGATAATCTGTGTCCATATAAACGTATATTTACTATATTTTATGATTTTCTTGAAAAAGAAAAAACATTAAAGACATACTTTGTATTTATTATTATATAAATATGCTAAAATACATTTAATATAAATATTTTACACAATATTATAATAAAAGGTCACAATTTGTTTTTACCTTTATATATATTTACGCCAATATTAATGTGGCTTGCTTGTATCTGCTTATATGAACGAAAGTGCTATTTGAGGCCAAGAAAATTTTATAAAACAATGTTATGAGAGATTATTTAAAATGTCTAATAAATGTTCTTATCTATTAAAATGAGTTTTATTTTCCCTTATATGTTGATGCCTAATATATAGTTACACGGTTTAATCATTTTTGAAGTGAAAACTTCTATAGGCAGGTTTGGATGGGGAGTAAATTCATGTAAGTCGTCATCGACATGGTCACGTGACGTGTTAACGCTAACACTCAGAGTGCCGATAGATGTCGAAACCAGATAAATGTAAACAGTTTTAATTTACAAATTTTAATTTAAGATTAAACAATTTGATTAACCAAAAATAACAACTGTTTTTTTATAGTTTTAAGTTTTCACTTCTGTCGGCAGCTCTCATGACTGCTTTTTTTACGTGAAAATTTGACATTTTATACAAACATATCTTTTCAGATGTTTTCGCAGATTTATTTTGATTTTTGGTCCCCGACATTTCAAATGCTTTACAGCAATCATGGTCATGGAGACTAAGGTTTTAGAGTCTCAAAGGTTATTTTTAATAAGAAAAAAGTAAAAAAGATCTCTTCATCTCTTACAGGTTCATGAATTACAACATAATCAATTTTATTTTTCTGAAACTGATATCCGGTGAATCGATCTATCAACAAAATCGAAAGGAAAGAAAAACTAGTAAATATCGAAATAAATTTGATAAAAGTATCCTTATTATTTTTTATAGTAATATATTAGGGATCTCTCTTTCTCACTTCTCAAACTGTGCAAAAAGACTATCCTAGATCTTTTATACATAAGCTAATCTAATATGCCCGTTAATACCTACTTGTATTAAAAAAATCCGAACAAGTGCGAGTCGGACTCGCCCACCGAGGGTTCCGTACAAATTTGTAAGAAATCTTGTTTAACTTTAATTTCCAACCTTTTGATTTTTTGGAATGTTTCCTTTATTTGTTTTTTTGCCAAATTTCGTGATTCTAGGTCAATGGGAACTACCATATAGGTTTTCGACCCAAAACCTATAGGGTACTACCGGTTAACCTAGAATTAATTGTACTTACAAGTATTCGCGAAAATTTTAATTTGCCCAATTTTTTTATCGTGTTGATTCATGACCTTGATTTTTATACACCTAATAGGGACTATAGACCCCAGTATCTGGTATAAATTTCAACTTGCTAGGTCCACCGGTTCCTGAGAAAATCGGTGGTGACACACGGATAGTTAGACAGACAGACGGACAAGAGAGTGATCTTATAAGGGTTCCTTTTTAATTTTTGAGGTACGGAACCCTAAAAACTATTTATTATATTTTAATATGTCATTTTTTTAAATATAATATGTTTTTTTGACATGTTCAGACGAACAAACCTGACCTTAAATAAAGATTTTTGCGATTACTGTCTCATACACGGCTGTTAATATGAATATAACGTATCAATGTATAAGTTACTTTATAGTTATGTTTATGAAGAACTTGGTCTTCATTATTAGATGCTTTGAATTTTAAAATATCTACCCATTAAATTTTGTCATTTTCTATAAATCAACCTTAAACAGACTCTTTGCTGAGCCAAGAATCAAGATTGCTTACTTTACAAAGCTACTTTACATTATTATTATTATCATTGTTAATATCTACGTTATTAAACGTTAAGTAGTTAAAATCCTAACAAACAATATTTAGATAAAAATATCTGAAAATGACTACAAAAGACGTTTCATTTACAAATTAATAGGCCGTTGATGGATCTTTGCGAAACACTAAAAATTACAAACACCCAAAGTTCGTTGATGAATGAGGCATCAGATATGCAAACAAAATGCAGGCAATCAGTTCTGGGACTTGACGTCTTGAGCTTAATAAAGATAAATTTTAGCTTGTTTCGGGAATAATAATTATCTATGTGTTTTATTTCATTGAAAATTTTATTTTTTAAATTTCATATAATATTTTGTATTTTTTTTCTATTTTTTCCCGATTGCGGCGAAACGTATAGGAGAGTTAGGCGTGTGTTTACTTGTATACATGTATGTTTCTTCTTAATTCCTTACTATATGGCGATTTTGATGTCGTTAGATTCATCTTGTTAATGCGAGTGTCAAGGGAAAGGTCACAATCACAAGACATACGCAACTTTATACGTTCATAATAATTAAACATAATCAATTGTAAAAAACAACTCCAAATATCTAATCGGACAAAACTAAACAAAAAAACTAATAAAAAATACAAAATAAAAAAAATAAAAAATTACAAAAATAAAGTTACGGACTGCATAATACTACGTTTCTTCGTCAATTTTTTCCAATCTGTTTAACCGACTGTGGCGAAACCTAAAGAAGGATTAAATGTCAAATAATGTTTTGTATATTGTGTCATATATCATTCCATTAAATTTTTTCCTGACTGCGGCGAAGTGCACAAGAGGTTATGTGATTGACCTGTGAGTATATATGTTTGTAGTTATATATACCTAATGATCACAATAGATCAGGAATGGTCGCAGTGAAATCGTGTAGCTGCATAAATGAGATAATATATACCTAATAGAAAAGTGGAAAATGAATAAATGTAACTGGTGTAGGCTATTTATTAATTAATTTGTCATTATTACAAGAATTACAATCTTACTACTTTTTGTGAATATGATTTAAAAGTAAAATATTTACAGCTGATCCGGTAAATTACAGATACATTGAAGATTAAAGTCATGACAGTATACGGCTTGCTTTTAAGTCATTAGTATTCCGTTTTCTGTGATGTCGACTTCGTTATAATTTTACTAGGACATAGTAATACACTGATTAAATGATTTGTTAGAAACAGATTAACTAATTTGAGAATATTCATTATATAAATTTCGTCTTATTTCTAAGCTATTATATATAAGTATCTTAAACTTCTGCAACGCCATTAACATATTTTCGTAACCGTCATTTTATTAATAATATATGAGTTATAACAATAATAGAAAAGAATGTACAGAAAATAGAATGTTTAAAAAAGAAGCTTTTTACAACCAATTAATTGTTCTTCAATGACTTTCAAGTAGGTATTGCTTTTAGAGCGGTCGTTGGTAGATATTACCTATTCGTATCATTCGTACGGTCCTGGAAAGGATTATCTAAGTAGCTATAATGTCTAATTTAAAATTAAGTAGGTATTTAATTGTTTACAAAATAATAATGTAGCTTAAAACATTTTTTCAATTTAGGTATTTTAAAATATTTGCAATTTTTATAGTAGATTCTTGTAAGTTTCACGCTATTTTTCATGGGAATCGAGCTACGCCATACCTTTCTAAACATCAGTATGTGTATAAATAAACAAGTAGATTAACGCCTTGTGGGTATCAAATTTAGTGTTATATACTAAACAATGCCATTTGGATAAAGTACAATACAAGCTATCGTCATAGCTAATGTGTAATTAAAGGATTCCAAAAATTCTGTTCGGCTTCAACGAATGGTGCGCGTGAATCAAGTATTACATTCCCGTGAACCGTGAGATTCCGGACTTTCCAAAACAAATATGTAGGTATGTATTTAGGTTCAAATGCACGCGTTGCATCTGGGAAATATACATAAAAATGTGGTATCTACCGTTTTTAAAGTCCTTTTAAATTACATCTTGTCATGATCTAGTCTATAGGTATATGATAAAGCGAGGTTTAAAAATAGTATATAAATATAAAAGCATGAACTTTGTAGCTATTTCTATTGATATTTTGTGTGGGAGTATAAATAATAAACAAGAGATTGGGTTTATCTAGGTAGATACGATTTAAGTGCTAAGATTTAAGATTTTAGACAGCAAATACAACAATTGACGACATGTTTGGCTCAGTTTGTAGTGACTCTACTTGCTGTGCCAGCGGTCGTGGGTTCGAGTCGCGCTGGGGGCATTCATTTGTGTGATGAGCGCGAATATTTGTACTCTAGTCATGCGTGTTAATATTTATAATATGTATCTATTTAAAGTTATATATGTGTAGTGTATCAATTATCTGGTATCCATAACACAAGCCTCGTAGCTTACCATGGAACTAGATGGCGCTGTGTCTTAATGTTCCAACATATTTATTTTAAATACACGTACAGTGTTTTTTTATTTATATTAGAAAAACACTAATAGAGATCTATTAGTTCCCACGGGAACCGCTCCTTTTTCCGGGATGAAAAGTAACCTGTTGTTTGACCTTCAATATAAGGTATCAGAATGTTAAATTTTACTAAATTAGGTGCATAAGTTGTTGTGTACTAAGCTGTATAAGATACTATAGTTTTTTAACTATCCCACGGGAACTCTTTAATTTTCTGGGATGAAAAGTATCTAAGATGAAAAGTATCTAAGACGTTGACCGGGGATATAAGGTACCACCATGCAAAATTTCATTTAAATCAGTCCAACAGTTTCGGAGATTAGCCCGTACAAACACACGAACCGACAAACTGACAAACAGATATACAGGCAAACAGACAAACAGACAAAATTTTAATAACTATTGTTTTGGGGTCTATATTGTGTACATAATACGTTACAAACAAACAAAAACAGATTTATCCCACGGAAACCGTTCATTTTTCCGGGATAAAAAGTAACCTGTTGTTTGACCTGCAATATAAGGTATCAGCATGTCTTTTACTAAATTTGGTGCATAAGTTGTTGTGTATTAAGCTGTATAAGTTACTATAGTTTTGTAACTATCTAACGGGAACTCTTTAATTTTCCGGAATGAAAAGTATCTTACATGTTGACCGGGGATATAAGGTACGACCATGCAAAATTTCATTTAAATTCGTCAAATGTTTCGGAGATTAGCCCGTACAAACAGACAGAGAAACAAAAAAATTGAATAAAATCTGGATTTGTTCTATTTTTCTTCTTACGGGATTTAAGAAGATAACTGACTCGGTTTTTAGTATTTTTTTCCTATGTACAAACATTCGACCTCTACAGTTTTATTATATTTATAGATAGAATAAATAACGTATAATAAAACAGTAATATATAATAATGAAAATAGTTATAGCGAGTGTAACTAGGAGATAGACATATATACTATTGAAAACTTTTCTATCGACCTTTTTAAGACTTACAATTTTCTTGTACAATGTTTTGACCTATCTCTTAAGGTTGAGCCAGCGTTAGCCATATAAAATTCTAAGGACATTTCTATAGATCCAGTTATTGTGTTTTCCCGTGGAAATGAATAATTTGCCTGTCGTAAAAGGTATCCTAAATGTTGACCCGAGTACTAAGTTATCATCACTATACAAAATTTAGTTAAAATCGGTTCAGTACTTTTTGCGAGAAACGCGTACATCGATTTGACTAAGTTAGTTTTATTATAGGTATAGATAAGAATAGATATTGCTTAGGAGATATTCATATTATACTATTCAGAACTTTCCTGTAGGACTTTTCAAGACCTACAATTTTTTGTATATTATTTTGATGTATGTATGTCTTAAGGTTTAGCCAGCGGAAGATTTCTAGGGAGGACTCGATAAAATCAGTTATTGTATCTTCTCGTGAGAAAAAACGATTTTCTTGAAGTAAAAGGTATCCTAAACGTTGACTCGAGTAATAAGTTATCACTTCACCAAATTTCGTTGAAATCGGTTTATTACTTTTCGCGTGAAACGTGCATACAAAAACAGACAAACAGACATACAGGCAAATAGACAAACAAACAATTTTTTTAATAACTATTATTTTGGGGTCTATGTTGTGTACATAATACGTTACAAATAAACGAAAACATCTTTCCCACGGGAACCGTACATTTTTCCGGGATAAGAAGTAACCTATTTTTTATTCTGATGTATGAACTATATTATTGTAAAGTTTCATCAAAATCCAATCTGTAGTTTTTGTGTACTAAGCTGTATAAGTTCCTATAGATTTTTGACTGTCCCACGGGAACCCTTTAATTTTCCGGGATGAAAAGTAGCAGATTTGTTATTGTCATGTATGAACTGTATTAGTGCAAAGTTTTATTAAAATCTAATCAGTAGTTTTTGTGTACTAAGCTGTATAAATTATTATAGTTTTTTAACTATCCCACGGGAACTATTTCATTTTCCGGGATAAAAAGAATCTAAGATGTTGCCCGGGGATATACGGTACCACCATGCAAAATTTCATTTAAATCGGTCCAATAGATTCGGAGATTAGCCCGTACAAACAGAAAAACAGACAAACAGAGAAAAAAAAAATGAAAAAATCTAGATTTGTTCTATTTGTCTTCTTACATCCCCCTGACTCGGTTTTTAGCATTTTTTTGCTATGTACAGACATTCGGCCTCTACTGTTTTATTATAGTATAGATTTAAAATTAAAATACACAAATATTCATAATATTGCAATAGATATTACAATAGACTTTGGATCTAAATTTATACAGGCTGTCTACTTAAAAACGTTTTACGCAACAGTATAATTCTTAATCTTATGTAAAATCCTCCAGTCTCTTCCTCCAACACGTAATATTATAACAGTCCCTAGTTATCACTTTAATTAAAAAAATCAATCCTCCCATTCTCATTGAGATTAAAATCTGCGCAGGAGATATTATAGTGCAGTGTCGATAATAAATAATTTGATGATATTTCAACAAAACATTTTAAATAAAACTATATTTTCTGATTCTTTCGCGAATATATTTTGATTTTTGGTTCCCGACGTTTCGAATGCTTTACAGCAATCATTGTCACGTAAAGACTAAGGTTTTAGATGTCTCAAAGGCATAATTTGATGAGAGAGATCAAGCGCAGGGCGACTCCGAGGCCTGGGGCGTAAAATGAACAAATTCCTATACATTCCAGATTTTATGCACTATATATACACTTTATAGCTTTAGTGTTTATATTTGAGTCTAGTAATTTTCTTTAAAATTTTAAAATCTTTAAAACATTGTTACGTAATTTATTTTCGTGTTTTTCTAAAAAAAGTATAAAACGACATCGAGTGAAATAAATGACTCCAGACTAATGAGCTTAAATACACGGGAGGATATTGTGTATCTCACGCAAGTCTATCTTTTTCTAGAATTGAAACATAATGATTAAGTATGTAATAAACCTTATTTTCAACCGACTTCAAAAAGGAGGAGTATGTTTTTTTTATGTTTGTTACCTCAGAACTCCGTCATTTATTAACCGATTTGGAAAATTTTTGTTTTGTTTGAAAGGGTATACTTCCAGATTGGTCCCATTTAAATTTCAAAAAAAATACCACCCCTAAGGGTGGAAAAACAAGTAATGATGAATTTAACCTACTTCTAATTGTCATATTGACTTGAAACTTTGCTAGTATTTCTATTTCCGTTGATAGTACAGTGGTTCGGTGTTGTTGACCTGATCTGATGGCAAGGCCAGAAGGTGGATAGGTGGAATTCTTCAACGACTAATAGTAGATACTTTGAGTTTGGGCTTATTTTGTTTGATTTGACAAGCCTAACACGTTAGAATCCTTACTATGCTACTACTGTCTACACTAAAAAGGGAAAAATAAAAACTTTTTAACAAAAAAATAAAAACCGACTTCAAACAAAAGTACTAAAAAGTAAAAAATAACTGATTGGTAGTTTTCATTTACTATACATACCTAATCAAATATTTTCGAAGTCGGTGTGCTTTGGCTAAGTAATTAAAGCCTACCTATTAAATACATACCTAATCAAATATTTTCGAAATCGGTGCCAGCCCATACAAAGCAAAGCACACCGACTTCGAAAATATTTGATTAGGTATGTATAGTAAATGAAAACTACCAATCAGTTATTTCTTACTTTTTAGTGCTTTTGTTTGAAGTCGGTTTTTATTTTTTTGTTAAAAAGTTTTTATCAATAAAGATATTTTTTGTGGCTTTTCTTTCAGTGCAAGACTAATAATGGCATTTAAGCATAAACATTTTGATGTTGCTATTAGTAATTAATGCCTGTGTGACAATTTAAGAAGTTCTCTTAGCAAAACGGTGTCTTGTTATAGCTTATAATTATTGTACTAAATAAACCATACTATCTCAACTTATTGCCTTACAGGATTAGACATAGTTTCAGTGTAATGTTTTAAGAAATACTTAAAATTAAGATAAACAACTCTATCTATATCATAATAGGCATAATTGTGAAGGTTTATTGTTTTTTTTTATTTAAAGGTTTTTTTCTTTCACGCAATAACTTTTTTTATGTTATTATCTACTACATCTTTTCATGCTCATAATAAGACCAGTTGACATAGTGGTTCTCGTAGAATAATGTAATAGTAAAACCTTTCACACACCGATTTAAAAAAACGCTCTCCTCAATGCAAAATATAGAGCCGTATGTATTTTCCTTGAGAGATGCCCAATTTTCCGCTACATGAGAAAACCGATGGGGTAATTCAAGAGCCCACTAACCCTTTTCCTGTGCCTTTTTATTTAAACTTATCCTGGGACCTGTTTTGAATGCTATCGGAATCCTTACCTATAAATACCTTTGTAGTATTTTTGTTGTTGTTATAATTCATACTAAGTATGGGTATATATATAATATCTAATATTTTTATTAATGATTATTTTATTGATAATAATATTTTTAAGGGATACGATTTTATTTGTTGACCATTTTTAAGCTTTAGTTCTCCAGAGTAAAAATGTACAATAAAGATTTTGTTCGCAATTCAGATTAAGGACAGATAGACACATACGTCATCTATTAAAAACTTGTGTATCTATACATATAATAAAATTGTAACTAAGCCGAATCTGTACATTAAATATTTTTTGCAAAATCTTACTGAAATAGACATTATTATCGATACAGAGGCCAAATCTATAGTTTTTAGAATTTTTGTCTGTCTGTCTGTTAAAGCATCACGGAAAAATCACTGGCAGGATTTTGATGAAATTTGGTGTGATGATAGCTGGTTATCCGGGTCAACATATAGGGTACTTTTAACTGGGGGAAAATATCTCATCTTCTGAGAAATCTATACTAAAAGTTAAAACGGAAGTAGGAACGAACCCGAGCGGAGCGAGGGTGAGTCGCTAGTATTGTATAGATTATATTTAAGAAGATATAACATTTATTCGGAAGTATTATGTTCCACAATGTCAAGTTTGTTTCAAAGTTGCTATTCTAAATATAAAAAGAAATAAAAACCGACTTCCAGGCACTAAAATATAAAAAATAACTAAACGGAGGTTTTCATTTAGGATAGATACCTAATCAGATATTTTCGAAGTCGGTGCCAGCCGATGCAAAGTAAATCTAATATATTTCGATACGTAAAATACATATTTAACTATTAGATATTCATAATATCTTAAAATTTTGTAGGAAGACCTGAGAAGAACTGGCGAAAGAAACTCAGCGGGACTAAAACTATTTCTTTATCTTTTTTGTAAGTTAAATTATAATATAATAATGTATTGGTATATAGTATCGTTTCAGAAATTTCAAGGTATATACTTTCTGTATAAAGAAATAAAGAGATGTTACCCCCTTAATGATAATGTAAGGTAAAATATTATGTAAAGACGAAAGAATGTCATGTTTATATTTAGGTACACTATTATTATAAAGAGGTAAAGTTTGTCAATTATCTAGAGACGCACCCGATCGAAGCGAGGGGGAGTCGCTAGTATAAATATATCTCTTCATACCCTATTGTACGTGTGTAACAAGTAATTAATTATTTCTTTGGGCACACCATTTGTTAGTAAGTAAATCTAAATATATTTATGTATCTTGAGTTTCTCATATACCCGCTGTCAGATCTAATAATAACACCCGTCTATAATAAAACCGCTCCTTATACAAAATCCCATTAATTGCTTATAAAGATCATTAGCTTACAAATTTCATCAGACGTTTTGACATAATACACTATACAGATTGTAATACATTCGAAGATAGTTCTAATTAAATCCTCGAACGTTAAAATATATTAATATTAATTTGTATATTGTGGTTCAGAATTTAAATGGTAACTTCCATTGCCATGAGAGCACTATTAACTTGTCACTGTTACGTAATCTTCTGTAATATAAAAATGAATCGCTGAAAGTGTTGGTAAGCGCAAATCTCGAGAGCAGCTTAACCGATTTCGCTAATTCTTTTTTTAGAATATTCCTTGAAGTACGAGGATGGTTCTTACGGAGAAAAAACTTAAAAAGTTGCCTGAAAAAGTCTAACACTTCTCTATACTCCCATACAAAAGATTCGTAATTGTACTTAAAAGTCAATTTGAACTTTAATACCATAGCATAAAGTTTAAGTGTTAGTGGAGAGGTTCCGGGAAGGCAAAACATTGATGGCAATTGAGCGACGTTAGAATCGTATAAATATTAATGTCAGTATTTGTCAATATTATTAACAAAAAAATTAAAATGTATATGGCTAACGTTGGCTAATAACTATTTATATCAATTAAAAACGTACCTAGCGAAAAAATTTTATGATATTTGATTTTATGGATTTCTCTTAGTCCAGAATAGGATGATAAGTATTAAAACATCGAAAAAATTACAAAAAAAATTACGTGACTAACACTGGCTATTAACTATTTACAACGTACCTAGCGACGAACCCGAGCAAAGCGAGGGTGAGCCCCTCGTAAATATATGTAGAAAGATACGAAATTGATCTGTAGAATAAGATTATTGTAAATATATAATAAATATAATAATAAGAAGAAATCTAAGTAATCCATACTAATATTATAAATGTGAAAGTATGTTTGTTTGTTCTTCTTTCACGTCGAAACGTATTGGCTTGATTTTTGTGTTGAGATAGTTGAAGGGCTGGAGAGTGACATAGACATACTTTTTTCCGCGGGAGATTATCTCATTCCCACGGGAAAACACTTCATAATACAACACAAAAACTTATTTATAATAAGAATTACTTGAGACTCTGTATTTATTTTCTTTAATAAATTTAAATAAATATGTGTATTAGCATTTTTCGATATTCATCCCATAACGGGGTAAAAGAAAGTTTGTATGAAACCTACCTTTTTAGAGTTTTTTTTGTAGTTTTAACGCGAGCGAATCCGCGGATTCTGCTAGTAGTATTTACGTAATTGTTATACAAGTCACAAATGACGTCTATCAGTATGCCATATAAGCCAATGGAACACTTTAGCTTTTCATGAGATTTTATAAGCACCTATTTATTTACCCATCACTTTATATAATATATTTGTAATATATATTTGCAAATACATATATAAACATTTTGGATTTTTTTATCGATAATATTTAAATGACGTAAAAAATGTTATTTACAAAAAAAAACTTAAAATTACGTCTTTATCTTGAACATTACTTATTTCGTATAATGATATGAAGATCCCATTCTTTTGTAATAAATCCTATTTCTTTTTTTGGAAAAATTATTGCGAATTTGATTTCTGCTTAAAAAAATACTAGGAAAACACATATATCGTCGTATTGTGTGTACCTGTAAGTTGTAACAAGTAACTAATAAAACATTCACTACATTACTAAAGGATTAAGAATACCAGAATGTTAAAATGCAGGAAACCTCTGGTAAGTCCATTTTGTTATTACGTAAAGCCGGTTGAATCCAGATTTATTTTTATGTTAAATGTTAACACAACCCAAAACTTTTATACCTTCCCTCACGAGGACTTTTTAATTTTCCGGGATAAAAATAGCCTAAATGTTAAATCATTTGTAAAATAACTTCACCAAGTATTATCCAAATCCGCTCAGTGATTTTCGCGTGTGCACGTTAGCAAAGGAAAATATTGATTTTTTTATAAATTATAATGTATTATATACATACATATGTATTACGTATTCAGTTCTTTTTACGTCCCAATGCTGGGCCTCCCTTCAACTCGAAGGGGATTCAATTAGAATAATGTCTATTAATTCGATTTTTGAAAATAAAAAATCATATAAGGTCGATTATTTAATTAGTACAAAGTAGGTATAGGTAGATAATGGATAGTGCATGGACAGTGCTGGACCAAATTATATCGATTGGTTCTATCTAAAATACAAATTTAATCGATGACAACTCAGACATACCAAATTTAATGTAATTTTAAATTATAAATGCCTACTCTTAGACAAAAACAAAATCTTTAGTACAAAAGTACTGCTTACGTTAGTTTCATTTACATACAAAGTGAATGAAAATATCACTTATTTAATCTTTTGGGCTAGATTACTCCATATTTTTAAATTCAAATCTTATAAAAACAAACTAACTAAGAGGAGGTTTATTACAAAATCTTAGCTTAAAGTTATTTCGAAAATATCCCTCCCTTCGTGTTTACCTTAAAAATCCCTAAACAGTTTTACAAAGATGAACAAAGCGAGTCCAGATTAACTTCATCCTCTATTCTGTAGACGAGGTAAATAAAAAGAGGCTTAAATATAATACAAGAAAATTTAATGATTTTACAGAGATTATTTTTATTATGTAGAAATCGTAAAATTGACTAATTACTAACAACAATTTTTTTTAAAGGCTAACTCCTAACCTTTGGCGGTTCAGTCTAATGAGAACTTTTCCACTTATGTTTATTCAAAAAGTATTATTTGTGAAACACAGTTTTATCATCAAGTATGTATGTTCTATGGTAAAGAAAATAAAGGGAGAGGGGCTCCAATACATAATATCGTTAAAAGAAAATGGTACCTATTGTTCCTTTTGTTATACGCGTTAGAAACGCTCAAACCGTGGCTAATAAAGCATTCTGAAGGCAATAGATCCTGTATACAACAGACTGTAACAACGGAAGCAGCGCTCCTCTATCTTAAACATAAAATTATGAGAGTTAAATTATGTTCTGTGTATAATTTCCAGGCTGTTCCAAAATCTTTTTGGGACAAGATGCTATTATTTCCTTCAAATATTTGAGGAATTATTTAATAGAAGTTCTTCTGCGCTCGCAAGTACGATTGATGGAAGGGATGAATATATATAATATCTACATAATAAAATAACGTCTAGCCAACACCGCTGGGTCTATGGAATTTGCACGACATCTTACTTAATAATCTGTCTGTATAAATATTATAAATGTGAAAGTTTGTGAGTATGTATGGATGTTTGTTATTTTTCACGTCGGAATGGCTGAACAGATCTGAATAAAATTTGGCACAAATATAGTCTGGAATAACACATAGGCTACTTTTTAGCCCTGACAAATATACGGTTCACGAGGTATAGATTAGTTTTTGTTTTTCTAGAGGCGAACCCTAACGAACCGAGGATGAGCCGCTAGTTAATATTATAAATGTGAAAGATAAGATAAATGTTTGCATATTTGTTACTCAATCACTGTTTGTGTGTGTGTGTGTGAATGGATCTGGATGAAATTTTGCACAGAGATAAATTATAGTCTGGAATAGCACATAGGCTACTTATTTCATATATTTATATAGATTTGTTTTTATTATTTTAGTTAGTAAAACACATGATAAAGTTGAGTGCAAAAGTGAATTTTTGAAAGTTCATCCCTTGAACGAGTTAAATAGTAGATGTTTAAGCTTCTTTACATTTGACGATGGGGAAATTCTATCCTCATTACTGCCTTATAAATATATTATGTATGTACAAATATATTGCAGATAACCTTATAAGAATGAATGCGCACGACTCATCATCATTATTAGATTACTATATAAAAATGGAAATGTCCTTCGGTGCAAAACCACAAATATCCGAAATTATTATATTTGTTTTGAAATTTTGACACATTAATGGACATACGGGCAAGATTTTTATATAACACAAAGTTGGTGTGTTGTTTAACATTATTGTAACTCGCCACTTGATAACGTCAAAGCACATCAACACCGTTTAAATGGCTGTTATGAAAGCTGGTGCGTTGATATTTGAGCAAGGATAATATTATAATATACATTATATATACGTAGGCGAAACCGCGGCTAAAGACTAGTAGATAATAAAAAAAATCATTTGCTGTTATAATATCCACGTTAAATTTTCTACAGAAAATATGATTTTTCCGCCTAAATACATAAAACTGAAGAACCTTTAATTACTGCGTTCAGTAGAAGAGAGCAATTCTGTGAAGATGTTTGTTCTACATTGAGAAATTGTTTGGGGACTCTTCGGCGCGGAGATAGTAAAATACAAGAGTATTTTTGGCTAACAAATATTATTTTGTTGATAGAACTTTGTCATTATAAAATTAATTAGATATTAAGAATATTAAACCTCCCCCGTCTTAATGCTTCACAGTTTTAAGGATTCGCAGGATCGCTTATGTACTCAACAACGCTGTGCTTGTACTAAGCAGAGCACAGCGACCATGGGTTGCTCTAACGGTCCACTCTGCTGTCAGAGAAGTACCAGGAGCAACCCGCGTTCACCACCCACAGAAAAACAAAATAAAATAGAAAGCCCCTTACTACGACAAGGTAAATGAACGTTGGAGAGGGGGAGGGAAGGGAAGGGGGGGGTGTCTGGAATTATACCTATGACAGCACTCACATATATTGTAGTAATATTAACAGAAGCCAAAAATTCATGGTCATTTCTTAACTGATAATTAAAAAAAGAATAGGGTGGTAAATTAAAACAACTACTTAAGCGGTACGCAAAGGGAGGTCACAGAAAAAAATTGTTTACGGATGAGAAATTTTTTACAATTTGGCAATATTTTAACAAACAAAATGACCGTATTTATGCTTAAAGATCTTAAGAAGCTTCCAAATTAGTGAACAGAGTACAACGTGGGCATTATCCGACTTCAGTGATGGTTTAATGGGGTGTTAGCTATGAAGGAGTTACTAAGCCATATTTTTGTGAAAAAGGTATCAAAACATCGGCACAAGTGTATCAAGATACCATTCTTGAGAAGGTAGTTAAACCTTTTAACAAAACCATGTTCAATAACCAAGAATGGTCCTTTCAGCAAGACTCGGCATCGGGACATAAAGCTCGATCCACGCAATCTTGATTAGAAACCCACGTTCCGGACTTCATCATAGCTGAAGACTGGCCGTCATCTAGTCCTGATACTAATCCGCTGGATTATGATTTATGGTCAGTTTTAGAGAGTATGGCTTCCTCTAAATGCCATGATAATTTGGAGTCCCTCAAACAATCCATACGATTGGCAGTGAAGAATTTTCCCATGGAAAGAGTGCGTGCTTCTATTGATAACTGGCCTCAACGCTTAAAGGACTGTATTGCAGCCAATGGAATAAGCTTTATATATTTTTAATGGTTTTATAATTTATATTAATATATTAGTAATAAATGTTACGTGCAATAGAAAAAATGTTTTTTTCTTTGTAACAATATAGGTATAAAATTCGTTTTAAATACATGTATTTAAAAACTAATTTTATAACTAAAATAGAAATGTATAGAACTATAATACGCCATATATATATATATATATATATATATATATATATATATATATTTATAATAATTAATTTTTATTTATTAATTAATTTATCGACAGCCAAGAGGTGAAATAATTATATAAAGTGATGGGTGGATTTTGCTTAAAATGAAAGGAATGTTTCTTTACATATAAGTAGTTAGAATTATATGTTATAAAAGAAATTAACTAAAAAATTGGTAAGAATATTTTGGTTGAACGCTAAACTTGATAACCCGGCACTAAAACTGGCGATTAAATGAAAAATCAGATTGAGGTCTTTGGGCAAAAATCGTCTGCCGCGTTCTATTTTTAAGCATAAATTGACGGCTTCAAGGTACAGCAATTTATTGCAAAGTTAATCAAGAGTGCAAATATGTGCGAGAAACGGGTGATTTATCGAGCGCCGTCAGATTTAATTCATACGACAAATAAATGATTCCAAATTGAGCGTGAAACATTGCCTCAATGATTCATAATCTGCTCATGTGAATTTAAATTTAAATTACTCAAGTGCAAGAGCTTTCTTTATACTAATTCGGGTTCGGGTATATAAATATAGTTATTGTGAGCGTACACCTTAGTCCTTATGAGATAGACACATGCTATTGCGAACTCCGGTAGGCCTTTTAAGACCTAAAATTTTCTAGTATCTCAGAAACTTGATGTATGTATCTCAAATATTTACAACTTATATAAAAAGTCCTTAGTGTGCTTTAGCGACATTTAAGTAACACTGTAAAGTAATTGATAGGTACTCCACACTATATAACGGAATTATTATGTGAGCTATAAATTTAGTTCCAGGTAAAGGTATGAGTTATGGAGTTTAAGATATTATGTCTGATTCTCCATAGAGGCCAGTTGATAAGCAAATCACACTACTATTATAAATGAGAAGTTTGTATGTATGTATGTTTGTTACTCCTTCACGCTGAAACGGCTGGACGGAATTGGATGAATGAATGAATGATGAATATTATTTCTATTTCTATGTTAATTGTAATTTTATTTTATATTCACCAATTAAACTGAAAAGGAAAACTAGTATAAAATTGTTAAAATAATAAATAAAAATAAATAACAAATCTAAAATATAACTACGTAAAAGACTTGAAAATTCAATCCTTAAAGTTGTAGTACAAAAGGGCTGGGAATTTTATATGAAAATCCGTTATTTTTATACTACGCATTCAAAGCTACGAGAAAATGCTAGTTAAATATAGAAATGCTTTAAAGTCACTGCCTTAGTGCCAACAAATATTTTATGATTGCGAGTGTCTAAGATTTTCAGTCGTATCGTAAAAAGTGATTGGAAGGCAATATAAAGCAATATTTTTACATGTTTTTTATTTACATACCAATACGGTCGGCATCAGAAAACGTTACGCGTGTTTACCCATGAATATTCTAAAGAATCTATGTTATAAAGGCAAGAGGCAAATTCTATTTTTCTTCTTCTTATGACTACAAAGGGATGCTGCGTTCAGTGTGAAGTCAAGCCCTCATAAAACGACAGATTGGGATCCAAATCTGTCTGAAAAATGTTTCATTTTGCAAGGTATCTTTTGTAGCTTTGTAGATGTTTACTTAACAATTGATGAACTTGAAAAGAATAACAAAACTAACTCCAGCGCAATTTCATATTAAATATCAACTGTATATTATAATGTATATATAAACTATATCATTTTTGTAAAATAATCACAATTCTTTTTTTTTAATCTAATTAGTCATTTTACATTAAAAAAAAACATAATATGTCTGCGAAATGAAATTGTTCAAAAGTTTTTTCTTAAACTGTTAATATTTATTACGGTATTTGTATGGCTTTTCATATTAGGCTAATAATGTATACTTTTTACGTATTATATCTTATTAAATTAGTTAATTAATATAATATAGAATTTATTAAATGTGAATTATCTTTGTTATAACTATAATAATTATAAATTTCAATAGGTACATACATATTATGTAAGCACCTTTGCTGACAGTTTAGCTCCTCGCACCGATTGTACAGACTAAGCTCTACAGAGACAAGCGTAGTCACATGTCAAGTGTCAGTAAGTTAAACTTTCAGCGGTTTTGAGCACGTATGAATTTCGTACAGCTGACAAGCGAGGAGTTTAGAATCAAATATCAGCATATTTGATAGCTCAGCAGCTAAATGTATGGAAATGCATGGATGAATTAAATATAATATATTATTAATTACTATGAAAAATATTACATTTATGCTACATATAAAGCTCAAGAGTTTGTTTGTTTGTTTGGACGATCGAATCAGGAAGGAAACTCAAAGCAATGCCAATACGCAATCGGGTTGTTTTTTTATAAATATTTATGTTATTTACAACTTTTTTTTTTCTAGTTACACATTTTTCGTTTTATTTCACTATCGTATAAAATTTGCTATCGTAAATTATATTTATGAGTTCTAATTGCCTAAAGACGAATCTAATAGCATCATACATACATACAGGTTAAACACATAACCCTCCTTTTGGCTTTGCCGCCGTCGGGTAAACATTGGGAATATTTAAAACGAGAATACAAAATAATAATTATTAAAATTATTTTAAAAGTGTTTTAAAATACATAATTTAATAGTCGATTCATATTTATTATTTAAATCTTTACTAGATAAGGGCAGTATTATTGAAATTTTAGTTTTGTAGCTGCTACATTAAAGCCTTACAATAAAGCCGCTAATCTGTTATTTAAAGTCAAGGGTTACAAACTTTATAATATTATCTATTATATATTTTGTAAAGGAAAGTTTAATATTATTAGGATAATGTGACTACGTGGTGTATATATATATATATAAAGATATTAAAAAAGTGTGGTCTTGGGTTCAATTTTAGTACAGAATATTATGTAACAATACCTATCTTTTTATAGATAGTTTTTAATTTTGTGTGTATGCTATAATGTTTTTGTATTTTTGAAGTTATTCTTATTTTGGCACATTTGGAAAAAAAATATGAGAGTAAAATTTATACGTTGCGCGCGCACACCGACAGCCAAAAAGCGACATGATAAAGTTTACAAACAGCTGCATTCCTTTTACAAACAGAGTTGTGACATACGGGATGAAATCTTTAGCTATTTTTGTTCTGTTACGCCAAAGAAGTATAACTTCTTACGTGCGTACATAAGTACACACACACATGCGTACGTTTTACAAGTACACACACACAGTTTAAAAAAAACTCTAATATAGTTATAGGGTTAGTATATTTTAAATACTGTATATTATTTAAAATATAACAGCACTATTACTAATGTTCACATCGGATCCTACATTGCATTTATCTAATGATTCGTTAAATAGCGGTTTTGTTCTCATCAGTCTACATACACTATGTTGCTATTAAGTCCAACTAAAGCATAACCCAAAACATAAAAATCGTTCAATTTTAACCTTTATTTTGAAGAACATACAGACTTCTGACTTCGTAACTAAAGTGTTGATGAATTAAACCCGTGATTTCCATCAAATTATGTTTTCACTGCATGTTCATTTAAGCTAATTACTAATGCTGTTTAGTTGTTTATTAGCGTGTCTTGTTTTGTTAAATATTTTACTATTTTTTCACAAACAAAGGATTTTATCTACACTTCTACACTACTATTACACAGAGGAAAGATTTGTATTTTTAACGAATAAACTCAAATACTACTGGACAGATTTAGATGAAGTTTGGTAAGAAGATAGTTTAAGATCCTAAGAAGGATATTAGGATATTTTTATTCCGGAAATAATAATCCCTTAAGGGGGTGAAAATGTGGATGAAAGTTTGTAGGGACAACCTAGGGGAGAACCCAAGCGTAGCGAGGGTGAGTCGCTAGAAGCTAATAAAGTTATTTTAGGTTTTTAAGAATAGAACCTTTAACCGTATGTGAAACTTATCAAAACCGGCCTACTGTCTTGATAAATACAATATATACTAATGGTAATACTATCGTTTAATGGTAACACTAAGAACAGTTTATTGAGGTACTGATGGAATGCACTATACAAGTAAATTAAGCTACTACATCTATATATTTTCAAAATACCTTTAGTTTGATCTGATTTGGATCATATAAACTCTTTAACCATTATAAAGCGGCAATAAACCACCAGTGTTCAACCCTTTTTAACGTCTCACTATGGGCACGAGCCTCCTTTCAATGCGTAGGGGATCAGTCTATAGTCTATCACTCTGGACAAGTACGGGTGTGCGGACTTCACATGTCTTACGAAAACTTGCTAAGTTCTCTCAAACATGCAGTTTTCCTTACGATGTTTTCCTTCACCGTAAGACTTTACCTTCCTAGCGGTAATCATGCTGAAAATGTATCATGTTGGACTGTAAACCACCAGACGAACAAATGTTTCTAAATATACAGTAAAGTGCACCGCAAATCGTATGTTTCTTTCATAAACTTTGTTGCACTAATTAAACGTTGTATTTAAACTCAGCGTTGCTAAATAAGCAACATATACGGTAAATTTATAATTCGCGATAACTTTGGTTTCAATCAACAGTTTTCAACTCTACTACGAGTAAACTGCACATTGTGTAAATCTAACGTACACTTTATCAACATGACCTATAATTTGCATAACGGTCAGTTTTGTGAGAAGATTTTGATTTCAAGTTCGAGATTTTTTTTAGTAAGTTAAAGAAAAAATTATCGACATTATAAATACCTATATTTATTATTATGTAAGTAGACATTAATATTTGTGGGTAAAGTTGGTTCACATTTTTTTTCATTTTTAGTGGTACTACACTAACAAAATTGAAAAAAGAAAAGGTCAAAAGAAAATAAAAGCAGCGAAATTGAAATAAAATGGTATTTTGAACGTTTATCATATTATTATCTACGTAAATAAATATGTTAGGACATTAACACACAGCACTATCTAGTTCCATAGTAAGCTACGAGGCCTTTGTTATGGATACTAGATAGTTGAGAATGGAGACACTATACATATATAACTTTAAATACATACGTATTATAAATATAAATACCCATGACTGGAGTACAAACATTCGTGCTCATCACACAAATAAATACCCAGCGGGATTCGAACCCGCGACCGCCGGCACTACAAGTAGGGTCACTATAAACTAAGCCAAACGTGTCGTCATTAAACATATATACTAAATATAAAGTATATAAGATATACTAAATATAAAATAAACTAAATATTATAGAGCATAATGTATTACTTTATTCATACGAATACACTACTCCATACGTTATGTTCTAGATCAAAAAACCTCCACCTATATTAGAGTCGGCTAAAAAATCACTTCCGAATTGCAGCACTGACAGCAACAGCTGGTTTTATCCTCGAAAAATTATAGCGCTATTCTGAATCTAAAATTCTTTTATGCGCTATGAACTCGTTTTCACGAACTTCAGAAGTCATTACAGTTTTATATTCTCACAAATTTTATACAAAGGTTATTCTTGCGTCCGTTATAGGTACATATAATTTTTTTATATTTTAATTTTTATATATTCTTGGTTTATATTACTCAAGAACAACAAAGAGTAGGCTCAGACAAAATGTCGATCTACAATCGTTGAAGAACAACATTTTTAAAAATTGTAGTGAAATGACAAACATTATTCAACCATTTTAAAATGATATCTTGTTCTAAGCCCCTAGGAAACTAAATTTTTCAGAAGAGTAAATTTAAAACAGGCAAAGACAAAACAATTTTCCTCAGTTTACTATCCTATTTTTTTTTCAACCGACTTCAAAAAGGAGGAGGTTCTCAATTCGACTGTATTTTTTTTATGTTTGTTACCTCAGACTCCGTCATTTATTGACCGATTTGGACAATTTTTGTGTTGTTTGAACGTGTATACTTCCAGATTGTTCCCATTTAAATTTCAAAAAAAAAAGTACCACCCCTAAGGGTGGAAAAATAACTAATGATGAATTTAACCTACTTCTAATTGGCATATTGACTTGAAACTTTGCAAGTGTTTCTATTACCGTTGATAGTACAGTGGTTCGGTATTGTTGACCTGATCTGATGGTAAGGCCAGAAGGTGGATAGGTGGAACTCTTCAACGGCTAATAGTAGATACTTTGAGTTTGGGCTTATTTTGTTTGATTTGACAAGCCTAACACGTTAGAATTCTTACTTTGCTACTACTGTCTACACTAAAAAGGGAAAAATAAAAACTTTTTAACAAAAAAATAAAAACCGACTTCAAACAACAGCACTAAAAAGTAAATAAAAACTTTTTAACAAAAAAATAAAAACCGACTTCAAACAAAAGTACTAAAAAGTAAAAAATAACTGATTGGTAGTTTTCATTTAGTATACATACCTAATCAAATATTTTCGAAGTCGGTGTGCTTTGGCTAAGTAATTAAAGCCTACCTATTAAATACATACCTAATCAAATATTTTTGAAATCGGTGCCAGCCCATACAAAGCAAAGCACACCGACTTCGAAAATATTTGATTAGGTATGTATAGTAAATAAAATCTACCAATCAGTTATTTTTTACTTTTTAGTGCTTTTGTTTGAAGTCGGTTTTTATTTTTTTGTTAAAAAGTTTTTATTTTTCCCTTTTTAGTGTAGATAGTAGTAGCAAAGTAAGAATTCTAAAGTGTTAGGCTTATCAAACCAAACAAAATAAGCCCAAACTCGAAGTATCTACTATATATCGTTGAAGAGTTCCACCTATCCGCCTTCTGGCCTTACCATCAGATCAGGTCAACAATACCGAACCTCTGTACTATCAACGGAAATAAAAACACTTGCAAAGTTTCAAGTCAATATGACAATTAGAAGTAGGTTAAATTTATTATTAGCTATTTTTCCACCCTTAGGGGTGGTATTTTTTTTTGAAATTTAAATGGGACCAATCTGGAAGTATACCCTTTCAAACAAAAAAAAATGTCCAAATCGGTTAATAAATGACGAAGTTCTGAGGTAACAAACATAAAAAAAAAAAATACAGTCGAATTGAGAACCTCCTCCTTTTTGAAGTCGGTTGAAAATAACTGATTGGTAGTTTTCATTTACTATACATACCTAATCAAATATTTTCGAAGTCGGTGTGCTTTGGCTAAGTAATTAAAGCCTACTTATGAAAGACATACCTAATCAAATATTTTCGAAATCAGTGCCAGCCCATACAAAGCAAAGCACACCGACTTCGAAAATATTTGGTTAGGTATGTATAGTAAATGAAAACTACCAATCAGTTATTTTTTACTTTTTAGTGCTTTTGTTTGAAGTCGGTTTTTATTTTTTTTGCTTAGTAGTTTTATATATAGATAGATAAATTCTATTTATGTAATATGTTTTCCTCGAATGTTTAATAGGTCGAATATTGAACACTACGTGGAAAGTAATACTAATAACGTACTATTACCTAAATCCGAATTGCAATAACCATAATTATACGACGTAGATCAAACGTATTCGTATGTCCACTTAGAAATATTAAAAAGTATTTCCGAATGAAAAAAAATCATGCTTTTATATACATAGAGTCTTAATACTATTTAATGAGGGAGATTCACACTTTTAACTTTACGTTACCGTTAGACGTATAGAAGCTGAAGCTCTTTTAAATTACTGTGCGGACATAATTTGTTGACTTTCAGAGGAACATCGTAAATAACTTGTATTAATTCCTAGTTTTGGTTAACAAATGTAGTTAGCAAATTGGGGTCGTGTAAAAAGGTACGAGTATATACAGGCACGACAAATACGAAATGTTGAGTAAATAAATTCAAACATAAAGTCATATTTGTTCGCGCACAAAAGATATGTTGGGAACAAATGTTTGCGTTCTAACGACGCGAATAGTTGCTATTTTATGTTTAGCTTTCTAGTGATAAACCAAAAGCACCCCAGCAGCTTAGTCAACACATTTGTCTTAGCTTTTCTACAAAAAACAAATGTAAAATCGTTGTATCTATTAAACTATGTTTTTTATATAGCCGTAGATGATGGAATAAGAAACTATCGATAGGAAAATATGATAATTAATACTAATATTGCGTTATGAGATTTTTGATATATTAACTTACTCGGATTCAAACTGAACTTCGAACGGACTGTATTATTGCACCTTCCCAATATCTTGGTCTTTCTTATATTGGTCATATCATAAAAAGTTATGGCATTTCGGATTCTAATTCACATACGTATGAATGTATAATATCATACGTACCTACGTAAAAATATATATAAATAAGCTATTTTATCAGATTTAGTAATAAATAGATATTATTATTATGTGTTTGGAAACTACTCCATTTTTGATAGTACTCATGAAAAATACTTAATGAAAATCGCGAGAAAGATAAAGATTGTAAGGAAGGTTGTAGAATTTGAAGGTATAATGAAGTTTAATATTAGGTGAAATCAACTATTTTCTAAAGTAGCGTATTACAATTGAAGTGAAATATCAAGATCGGTTGACACAGACTATTTATTTCGACATACCTCCAGTCTGATCCCATATTCTAGACTACAACAATAAAAATATAATCTCCCCGGCGGGGAATCGAACCCCGGCCTCTCGCGTGACAGGCAGGGAAGTATTTACCACTATACTACCGAGGACTTGTAAATGGTAAATGAAACTGACATCATATTGTTTTATATCTAGTTTTGACAACTAAATAATGGATGATACTCGTAAAAAATCTAAGTCACTCTTGATATGCGTGAGTTCAATGCAAAGATTACGAACAGTGTCTATGTAGCAATTCAAGCTTCGGTGAAGTATTGTACTTACACCCATGGTAGGTACTGACTTAGTATAATCAATATACCTATGTAGATAATTTAATATTTTATGTTTTAAATACAATAGGTACAGCCAGTGAGTTTCATACTTAGGTCGTAGGTGTTAAGTTATATTTCTGTGCAAGATCTCAAAATTAAGTCAACCAAGTTGTATAGTTTAACCAAAGTATATATTTAAACACGAATACTCCCATAATGTGACGACTATTGGTCAGAGATTTATTAGCATTTAATTAATACTTTGATTCCTGTAACTATCCGAAACCCTAGAGAAGATAGGTTATATAAGTCTTGAATATTGGAAGAATCGCATAGCGCATCAATAATAATAATGATAGAGAGTAAATTTTTCTAAGGTATAGTTGTAATATGTATATCATAAATACGAATAACCATTTCCGTTTTAAGCTAATTGTTTCATTTTATCAGAAAACAAAATAATATTAAAGTGTGTTGTATGATGAAGACAGCTCGCGATTTAAATGGGTATATCATCACACTTACGCGACTCGTTCCCCATCAACGTAAATGGAAATTTATGGATATTTTATAGATGTTGTAAAAAATGCAGAACACTCCGAGGTACATCGCTTGTGAAAGACGATAGAGAATGAATATTGTAATAGGTACGCACTTTGCGTTATCGCTCGCAGTACACGGAAAATATGAGAGATGAAATTCTTTTGTCAAATATTTTCGAACTGAAATATGTACGGGAAAGTAGTAAAAACATAAATATGTTTTTGCATTATTCTTATGGAATGATTTTTGCCGCAAGACTAAATAATGTTGTTCAGCAAACAATCATTTTGATTATATTTTGAATAGAAGTTCTCTGAAGTAAATTAGATTTTTCAATCGTTTTAAACATTTATTTTATATTAAAAAAATAGTTAGTGATCCCCATTTCAATATTTTATTTTATAATATAATACTGAAATCCAACAAAATATGGACTATTTAGTCTTCTAGTATAGCAATTTATTGAAAAATTTAAAAATAAACCACATTTTATACTTATTTTGGATACGACACTTTTTTACTCCCACATAAAACATAATAACTGAAGTAAATATTTTATTATGACAAATTTTTATGAAATCATAAACGGTAAAAGTAGCCTATTGTAAACATGAAAAGCTCTCCTAAATTGTAAGCCGTGCTTGCTTTCCAAATTTTATTGATTAAAAATCAATTTATAAAAATTATTTTTCTTTATTTTGTAAATAAATATTTATAGACGGGAGGAGCTTTTTTATGCAACATGGTTGTATGTATTGTTATATTCAGCCCTTTTTAACGTCCCACTGCTGGGCGCGGGCCTCCCTTCAGTACGAGGGGGATCAGGCTATAGTCCACCACGCTGGCCAAGTGCAAGTTGGCGTAATTGGCATCATGGTTATTGTTGATAAATTAAGAATAGTAGTTTTCGCCCAGTTTTCGAAATTCGACCGCAATCATTGAAAATAGGAAAATATATTATTTGAATACAAATTATCTATCTATAAAAAAAAATCATCTTTTTTTTATTGATAACACTAAAGCTCGTCCAAAGTATAAGTCAATATGTACTTCAATATTTGAGACCCCACGAAAAAAAGTGGCTACACGATTACAATACATTACATTAAATCGCTAACAATACTTTCCAAAAACTACAAAACTAAAAATCATTAAAGCTGCCACTGCGCTTATTTGCGATATAATATTTTTATGTCATTTATTTTGCTTGATTAAAAATGTTCTCATGCAGGAAGTGACTGGCGCTTTGCTTCCTGTCACTACTTTTTCTCAATGTTACACGGGTTTTTAGTCCATTACGTTCAATAAAGTAGACCACAGCCTTTTGTTTACGTCAGCTCCGTAGTTTGATTAAAATACTGCAGCTTGTTTTAACAGCTTTATTAAATTATTATCTAAGCTATATAAAGTTCCTTTTGGTCGCATCATATTTTACTTAAAAAATTAAGATATTTTATTACATTAGTAAAAAGACAAGTTTCAAAGTATGTAAAAAAAGCAATTACCCTTCTGATTGTAAATGGTTGGATTTATGCAAAAATTTTATATAAAGGAATTTATCTCTTTTATCCTTTATACATAGCTCCAAAGGGATGCTCCTTGTAATATCAAATCAAGATTTCATTGGGATGTATTGGGATACCTACGAATATGTTTCGCCGCGATTGGGATAAGGATATTGTTGTGAACAACGCTTTGCGTCTGTGACAGATATCATAATTATTTTCATTACATTTAGCTTAGCTATTTGGTTGGAGAAACAATAATAATTCGTATAGAAATATATAAAACTGAGGAGTTACTAATAAAACAAAAAAAATGTTTGTTCGGACATGTTAGTCTGAAACTACAACTCCGATTTGTTATATACAGACGGAGCAAACAATTTTTAAAACAAAAATTAAACATGTAATTTAAAAAACTATAAATTGTTTTACCTTTTGTTATTTGGCTTTTAGGCGCGCTGTTTTACCTTTTTATAATTCCACCATAAAAAAATAACACGAACTGTCCATGTTATTTTTGTGAATATATCAATTTGATACTTTTTCAGTGAGTTTTTATTCAGTTCTCACGAGGTCGCCGCTATAAACATTTACTGATTCCATACATTTTAACGGGATGTTTGTGATTTGAATGGTATTAGGTTCGTATTTCAATTCGAATAGTGTAAAGGTTCGCAGCTACCCTCCATTCGAAGATTATTACCGGTCTCATCTAATTTTCAACGAATTTCACGTTATCGTAAAAAAATAAATTTCGTTTTCGTTAACTTTAAAAAAGTCCTTGTTTCCAAAATATATGGATAATTTCTTTTACAAAGGTGAATTTATGAGTTTTGTTATTTTTATATAGTAAATTAAACTAGTGACTCACCCTCGCTTCGCTCGGGTTCGTCTCTAGATTACTTTCCCATACAAACTTTCACCCCAATTTTTACCCACTTAAGGGATCCTGCCCAAGGTCTCAAACTCTAAAAAGATTCTTACCAAATTTCATCTAAATCAGTCCAGTAGTTTCGGCGCCTATTCGATACAAACAAACAAACAAATTTTTGCTCTTTATAATATAAGAATAGATCAGTCCACATAGTGTATTGAAAATAGTTATACTGTATGTATCGTTATTATTTTTTACAATACAAAAGCTAAATGACTATAAAACTTTGCCTTTATATTTGTATACTCTTATGCTCGAATCAACTCAATCAATTTAAATAAGATTTTCAAAAAATATACAGCCTAGAATCGCATAGACTTTTATGTGTCACGGGAAAATAGGAGAGGAATGGATACACCAATTTTAACATAACAAGTAATTTAAGCGAAAAGCGGATTTCGATATGTCTATCCGTTGTATATTTTCAACCGACTTCAAAAAGGAGGAGGTTCTCAATTCGACTGTATTTTTTTTTTATGTTTGTTACCTCAGAACTTCGTCATTTATTAACCGATTTGGACAATTTTTTTTTGTTTGAAAGGGTATACTTCCAGATTGGTCCCATTTAAATTTCAAAAAAAAATACCACCCCTAAGGGTGGAAAAATAGCTAATAATGAATTTAACCTACTTCTAATTGTCATGTTGACTTGAAACTTTGCAAGTGTTTCTATTTCCGTTGATAGTCCAGAGGTTCGGTATTGTTGACCTGATCTGATGGTAAGGCCAGAAGGCGGATAGGTGGAACTCTTCAACGATAAATAGTAGATACTTCGAGTTTGGGCTTATTTTGTTTGGTTTGACAAGCCTAACACTTTAGAATTCTTACTTTGCTACTACTGTCTACACTAAAAAGGGAAAAATAAAAACTTTTTAACAAAAAAATAAAAACCGACTTCAAACAAAAGCACTAAAAAGTAAAAAATAACTGATTGGTAGTTTTCATTTACTATACATACCTAATCAAATATTTTCGAAGTCGGTGTGCTTTGCTTTGTATGGGCTGGCACCGATTTCAAAAATATTTGATTAGGTATGTATTTTATAGGTAGGCTTTAATTACTTAGCCAAAGATTATAAATCTCATGAAACACACATGGAATTGTTATTTTAGTCAAAGTTAGAATACAAACAGATAAAATGTCTGTGTGTATTACAAAGAACTTATCTTAGTTTAATACCGAATGTATAATGATTAAATACGCTTTTAAATAAAAGTGTTTATATAATGGTTATATACAATATCGGTCTGTAGATAATATTATAAATACAAATACCCGCACTCGAGCGAAGCAAGGATAAGTCGTTAGTCGTGATTAAACCTTTTCAAATTAATTTAAAAATCTTGCCAGTATAATATGTAAACGGGTCTTGATTTGAGTGTCGCAAAGTAATTACTTTAAATTAGAATTCAAGTATGTCGATACTTAACACGTCAAATCAGTATGAGGTGGGAAAACGTAATTTACTAAAGATTCCTTAAAACTCTCTATACGACGTTAACAAATAAATGAAAAAATCTTTTAATGTGTTTTCAAGGTAAATTCAAATTAATTTTCAAAATAAGATTAATAGTAGATCTTCGTTTTTTTGTGTAGACTTCATTCGTGTTATATCAATAAAGCTTAGGCAAGGGATGTGTCTGAAGGTAGAATTATTTATAACATAGTGCTAGTGGAGTCGTATCTTTGGAAGAGTGTACTGAACGCAAATAATATGCAAATATCTTGAATACGTCAGCAAATTGAGGGTTGACGCACTGGTGTTGTTCGACACGAGACCGATTTTGTAATTATAGGTATTTTATTATTTTTATTTCTTTATTATGAAGCAATAGCTTTATTTTATGTAAGGAAGAAGCTTATGATATGAATACCTTCATTGCAATTTTTACACCAAAATCGAAATTTTCTTTATTTCAAGTATTGTAGCATTTATTGCTCGAGAGCTTAAGGGCTGCCCGTATCTTCAGACACGACCCGACTCAGAGCAATTTTGTATACTACGCAGACCCCTTATTTGAGGACTCGCGAACCCCACTTTGACCCACTTGGACGTCTGGCTTACGAAGTATTATGTAATCTGTGCCTGGTGTAGCTTCTCGTCGCTTCCATACACGTACGGATTAGCTTTAGCGCGGCCGATCACGGACTAATCCACTAAACTGTACACTAGTCCATACGTGAATGGCAACTTTAAAGACTTTTTATGTTTTTCAAATTCGCACTCACAGTATTTCACAGATTTTTGTATAGCTTTAAAAAAAAATATTTTAATCTATGGATACGATACTATGAGATATAAAATATAAAAAATAAGATATAATATTGCCACAGTTACAGTTTTAGCCTGCACATTACAAATCGACGTCGTGGGAAATAGTACATATGCTTATAGATGAGGAAAGAAGATTATTTGCACAAAGAGTGCATTTCTGTCGGTTTAGTAATACATTTGAATACTAAGCAATGAAATGCCGCTGCATTATCTATTTTTCTACTCCATCGCTTTTGTTAGGGACAACCTATTCATACTATACTATATAACATAAACTATTTTACTTTGCGCTACAAATCTGCAAATATTGCGCTAAAGAAATAATGTTCCAGTTTAATTACAATCATTTATCCAAATTTCATGATTAATTTGAACAACAAAATACTTTTAATTGGATGAAATGATTATATTCCTTTACAAGCAAACATTTTGACTTCCCTTGGAGTGAAGGAACGCAAGAGTCAACTTGAATTCTAATAATAATTATAATATTGAATTAAGCCATATGTACGTGTTAGATTTTTATGATATTAGCATTGTGACCTCCCATAATATTACAATTTAACATTTTATCGCCTTAAGCTATAGTTTTAAATTAGATAAGAGGGTCCTGTGGAAGGTTAGACGTACGCGACACAGGGTGTGTCCTAGTGCGTGCGTCACAATAATTGTTATTTGATTAAGAGTATATTTGTATCCATTTTTTTTATTACGAATTAAATGAATTAAATTTAAAAAACACATGATGTTATCTGTTTCAGCACAATAAAAAATGTTATTATGGTACATATTTTGAATATAATAATTAATTACCAAATAACTAATAAGTAAGCACAAGTGTTACACACCATTGTTAATATGTAACATTAGCTATTAATAACAATACTTTTCTTATCAGACAAACGTTGTCGTCTTCTTTCAATAAAGTTTGTGATTTTAGAGTTCATCAATTATATAGAAAAAAAGTTTTAGTTTTTGCAGAATTTCCCAATTTCCATGCAACTTGTATTATTATATTTCTCTACGAACTTTATTAAGGCTATTACAGACATTTAAAAATGAACCAACGATCCGCATTTCATTATTATTACATATTTTGTAGAGCAGATTTTCAGTGAACAGTTACGGTCAATAAAAGGCATAAACAACAAGAGTTTATAAGCAAGTTAATTCAATATTAGCCGTACAGAGGCTCTAGAGCCTTATTTTACAGAATATAATTGGAATTCTGTATAATTAGAACTCTACTTGAACACATTTGCATGTGAAAGTAAATCGATTTAAAGGCCTACGTGAATATATACCGGATTTTGACAACAAGTAAATAATGGAATCCATCTTGTTTTCTACAATTTGAAGATAAGTATACCTGTTAAAAATATTACTCCGTAAAAATTATTGTTGCCAAATGATTTGAATACGAAAACATAGTCTATTTCTATGTTTTATAAGCTATTGTTACCAAAAGATTTTTTGATAATTTCAAAAAAATATTCAGTTCGGTTGTCCAACAAGGTATTCGATATACTCTATATTTTTTGAGTAAAGCCTGTGTATAGACATGTAACTAAATATTTTAAAATAGGTTCTAGGTAGCCTGAAACGAATTGACAGTGCGACGGATATCCGGTATCTATCGTGTTAGTGTGATGTTGAATATGACAATTTTCTGAATATATTATTTATAATACCAGTTAAGCAAGAAATTTTAAAAGAGAGAATCCTTTTCATTTTCTACGTAAATTTTGTTTAAATAAATTACATTGAAAAGAAGTAATCACTGTATTTTTTTAAAAGCTTATAGCTTTGAATCATTCCCTTGTTACCCAAACTGCACTTGAATTCTTCAATTTATTTTGCACTAAATCGAATCACGTCCGAGCTGCTACAGAAAGTACTTTGCGACTTCTTTAAAATATTGTATAATTTAATAGGAAACCAGAAGCATCCATTTTATGAACAGCTATGTTTAAATTGGCTATTGAAATTACTATAAATTTACTTTGATTAATAACAATGTATTATAAACGTGTGCAGAACCCATTTCTCATTATTAGTACTAGACTAAAGTAGAGTATCATTTTTAAAATGGATATTCATACTTAGCAAAAGTACAACAAAAAAAAGGGTGCGTGTAACCTTTACGTGCGGTTGAAGTAGAACTTCTTTGGCAAATATCGCAATTAAATAAAAACAAATCAACAATTAAATAAGGCATACATAAGGCATACAATCATATATATACATATGTATATATAGAATATCATATACGAAAAGAATATAATATTATAAATTTGTCAGACAATAACAGCGGTTACCATGGTAACATGGCAATGTATTCTATCTCATTCTCTCGTCAGCTTATCCCTCAAATTTGTATTTATCTCTTTTTAGTGTCGCATTTTCGTTTCATCGAGTTATAAATCGAAATGATTCTAAAGAAATTTAACTTCAAAAATTAAGAGTTACTGTAGCTGTGATAACGATTTTGAAAATTCGACTACTAGAATTATTGATTAATTAGCGGCTCACCCTCGCTTCGTTCGGGTTCGCCTTAAAGTAGTATATATAGTAGCCTATATATATATATATATAATCATTATTCAGATAATATATATATATATATATGTGTATATATATATATATATATATATATATATCTGAAGTATGAGCTATATTATTGTAAAGCACCATTAAAATCCATTTAGTAAATTTTGCATGAAAGAGTAACTAATATCCACACATCTATACATCCAGACACTCAGACATCCATACTTCTTCACAAGCTTTCGAATTTATAATATTAGTAGATGTTGTGGATAAGCGTAATATTTTGTCAAAAAGTCAGAGCTCAAACTTAAGAACTAAAAAGAAATTAAAAGTAAATTTAAAGTAATAGTTTCCATAGAGATAAAATTTTACTACTCAAGGGCTAACTTAAAGTCGTTACGGTGCAAGCACCGCGAGAGCGCTTGAACATTACAACAGATACCTGAATTCGTGTTAGCAATCTTTATTGCTTACTAGCTGCTCACCCTCGATTTGCTCGGATTCGTCACTAGGTACGTTTTAAATATATATAAATAGTTATTACCCAGCGTTAGCCATAAAAAATTTAATATGGTTGTTAAGTACTCTTAAATAAGTATTCTTAAATTTTATAATTTTCCGCGCAATATTTTAATTTTTTTCGTTACAAACAGACACAACAAAAAATAATAAAGGAAATAGGGATTCATTTTTATATATATAGATTCGTCTTTACGAATTTACGAGCGACCTGCTCAAAATGCGACATCAGGAACCAAAAATTTAGTCATATATATTAAAAAAATAAGGAAAATCCTGATTCAGCTAATAAAAAATATAAAATATTTAAGAGACTTTATAGATACATTGGAAAATATTAATGAATATTCAAATTCAAATGACATTTCAATTTCCATAGTTGAGCCCTCCGAGCTCTTTTTTATGTAACAGTTAACTCACTTTCACAACAAGTTAAAGTTGTTCGACATATCTAAATATTTAAATCAAGTTAAAAATTGTGGAGCAAGTGGCCCTTAGACATTTAATAAAGAATAATCTTTACAAGATGCTAAGACGACATACTACGACTCTCTTTTGAGAGAGTCAACCATTTGTGGTTGAATAGAAAACTCTATAACAGTTTTAAATCATTGAATCTATCAATAAAAGCCATTCTTCTCGAGGAATCTACTAAGTATGACTACTTCTTTTATTACAAATAGTTTAAAAGCTCTACATCAGATGAAAGTTTTTCATTCAATATCGAGGTCTTAAGTGTAATAATATCTTATTTTAGAATTAAAAATAGTCAGTAATTTTGTTTTTGGAAATTTGAAATTATGTGAAATGCAAACTGATTTTTTTTAGTTTTATTTCCTATCAAATTGCGCACCTGTTTACAAACAAAGCAACTCCTTAAAAATAAAGTTTAACTTTAATTACAAGTAAAAAGTATAACTACTTATACGTGTACAATACGCTAACTTCAACGCTGGTTTAATAAACAGGCGACTTGCCCCACAGTAACTCACCAGCCTTTCTTTTCAAGTTCCATTAAACTTATTCTGATTTCTGCCAGTAAACACATTTTTATCGGAATAAAAAATAGTCTATAATATAACATTTTCTTAGATTTACGAGAATGTTTGACATTATTAAATAAAACTATCTTTTCGGATTATTTCGCGGATTTATTTTGATTTTTGTCGGGAACCAAAAATCAAAATAAATCCGCGAAATAATCCGAAAAGATAGTTTTATTTAATAATAGCCTATAATAATCAGAGGTAATATGACTTTTTATTAATGAAAGAATTTTCAGTATCGGATCAGTAGTTTCAGAGATTATCTCCTACATACAAACTTACAGACTTTACCACTTTTTACGATACTGTTTTTACGATAATATAGGACGCAACAGTATGTCTCAAATAATTGGTTTAACTTTTACCAAAAATGTATTATGCATTTGTTTGAAATAAAACCTATCATGTATTATTACGATATAAAAATACAACATTTTTAATCTGCAACCTATCTCGTTTGACAAATTGAAAGCATCAATGACAGTTTTTAATATTTTACCTGGTTTTGGTACATTTTGTGTTTATTTATAAAATTCTAATCATGGCAATGGCTGAAAAGAAAAATGAGTATCCGCCAAGCGTCGAGGCGGATAGACGCTTGTTGCCTTTCGAAACATGGGAAGATTATTTAGATTCGCTCATAGAAATTGCTGATCTCCGTAATCTAAGGAGTATCAACTCGGCTCGGACTATAGCAGCTCTCGGGTATAGGTATGTGTAATGTATAATAATAATTTATGAATTACAATATGTTTACTAGCAACTCACTCTCACTTCGCTCGGGTTTGTCCCTAGTGAAAAACAAAAATAAATCTATTTCTGTGCTAAATTTCATGCAGATCCGTTTAGCCGTTCTGGTGTAATTTACACTTATAACATTAATTGGATTTTAAATTTTTTGCGTGATTTTAGTGTGGATTTAAATAAAATATATTCCATAATCATATCAAACGTATCAATAAAAAAGGCAAAAAAGGTCAGATCGCACCCGAGGGTTCATGTAAACACCCATGTTTCATATAATAAAAATAATGTTACTGACCACTTATATTGGTTTAACATCTTACCAGGTTTCTTTTCTACCCATCTCTCGGACTACTGAACCGATCTTATATATTCTTTGATAAATATAAAGCTTTATTATCCATAACTAACATATAATACCAGCAATAATTTTAATATTATATACGAGTAGGTACGTAAAATATTGTATTCCTATATTTTATTTGAAAAAAATATACTCAAACATAAATATTCGAAAGTAAAATAGCTCTTAAATATTGTCATAGAGCCAATGGCGATACGTTAACTGAGAAAGAGTTTTACACACGTCGAGCTGTCATACACAGCATAGTGTACCCTGTAGTCCGGCCGTATGTACTGGTCAGTGAGGGGGCTAAAATTGACGACCCTTTCAATCGCGAGCTCGCGGTACGAGAGAGGGCGAATAGGGTGGGAATTCTACAGGTATTAATTACATTATCTATATATAATCACAAACAGATGATTTAAAGCTGATGCAATAGTTTAAGTTTAACAAAATACGTACACTCACTTCACGACGCTGGTCTGATGCGGCGTAGTAGACTCTATTCCAAAAACCTTGAAAAAAAAGGCAAGTTCTGGAATTTGAACTTGATTTACATGATAAACTAAGCGAACGCGTTACCACTGAACTACCACAGCTACTAACACTATTCGCCTGTTTTAAAATTTTAGCCCCCAGCTAAAACTTGTAAGCTGTTCTAAGTGGGACTGTAGCAACATTGTATGAATACAAATAACTTTAACGCGCTAAGCAAAGTTAAATGGCGTAAGCCCAAAGTGGATTTAAAAAGTTTATCTTGTTTGGTAAAATTTGTTGATAAAATATAATTTACAGTAACTTCAAGAAAAAGCGTAAAACGTGACCAGGTTAAGATTATGCGTTCGCGCATATTTCCTTGATTTTCCTTCTATTAGACATTATCGATCAATTCAGTACACATTTTGAACTACTATAATATACATAAGTTAAAAATTTTACGTTTGCTTATAATATTTTCAACGTCAATGTCGAATAATCCTATTTTATAATAATTTAAGTAATGACTTTGCTTGCTCGTCCATTTTTTTGTCGGAGTTACAAAAAGTCAAAAACTATTTTTAGCGTTTTAAACTAATATATAAAATTTCCATGTCATAATATTAGTTACCGTACTCCTCCGAAACGGTTTTACCGATTTTTACCAAATTTTATATGCGTATTCAGTAGGTCTGAGAATCAGCTACTATCTATTTTCCATACCCCTAAGTGATAAGGATAAGGGTGGTCTTCCCAGACCCCACCCCAGGGACGAACCCGAGCGGAGCGAGGGTGAGTCGCTAGTGTTATATAAAATAATCCATTTTTGTTTTAATAAAAGATCAACATTTACGCTACTCCGCCTGTTTTATTTATAAGAACCGAACTAGAAGTGCCAAAGATTAGAATGTCCAAACATACAAAGAATCAAACTCTTTAGTTTAAGAAATTACTAGCGAAAATAAAGATAAAGTTTCGATACGTCCTTCGTTACCTAACAGTATCCTATGTATTACTCCAAGTCTCAGAATATCTATGTACATCCAAGTCCTTCTAGCCATTTTAATATGAAAGAGTAACAGGCAAACAAACACTCATATACAAATTTTGCGTGTAGTATTAAGCATAATATAAGCATTTAGTATAATAGTAGTCCGATCGTCACATTACATATATCTTCCATATATTTTGCCTTTAGTAACAAAACCATTCGTTCATATTGCAGTCCGTAATATTCATCCGTCACTTCACCAAAGGCGGTTTCGAAATATCCGGCTATATTGACTACGCGCATCGGCTCCTAACAGAGGATTGGGGGCCGTTTTTCCGAGCTAATAAAATGCTATGGCCTAGAGATAGCGATTTAGGCTATTATCACTGGAGGCACGGCACTGTCAGGAGCAACATTAGTAGGAATTATAAGGTACTAATACTGTGAGACCGGGTTTTTTTCATTTAATTTTGTAGATTTTTGGTATATAATATACGTAATAAATATATATAACTTATTTATATAGTCTTAACTTTGTATACAATATAATATGTGTAGTTTATATTTTATGTATAGTAACTGGATCAGTTCCTAAAAGCCTAATATATAATCTAGTATTTTCAGAGAATAATGCGTTTAAAAACAAATTATCTCTTCAGCTTTATAATATTGGTATAGATAGGAAATTACATTATCGCATACAATATTTGGTATGAAATCTATAATTTTAAATTTGTGAAATACATTTTCAATCGAAATATAGCCCACACAAGAAATCTGCGTTTGATAGAAGACCTCATAAAATTTCTGTAAATGTTATTCCATTTTCGTGCCGCAGTGAAAGAAATGGAAGATAGAGTCAGTATATTTTATTATCAATTTCTTTTTGCATTTCAATTTTATTTTGTCTTCTATAAATATTATTATTTTAAGTATTTCAAATTTTAAATATACGTACATTAGCAGGTAAACGTAAATAGCACTAAATTAATATTTGTAGCATAATTTATACAAAAAAAAAATGTTTGCTGATGTAATGCTAAACACTAGACTAATTCAAGTAATTCAAGTCTCAAATAATAATTAGCAATAACAGTTAAGGCTATGAAACATAACTTAGACGATCGGACCTAATGGACTGTTTCGATAGACGTACATACGTACGTATAACGATTAATACGGTGCATTAACTTACACTCTGACTGTTCTTAATATAAGTGGACTATAGTAATGTTCAAATTAAAATATACTGCCGTTTATGAGAATATCGAAATTGATATCTTATAAAATTATTTAATTTAGGAAAGGAACAAATTTAGTAGTAATGTAGTAATATATATTTAAAATTTTGGGGTCTCTGGCATAAAATAAAAAATCTTCTAAAAAATTCTCTCACTGTTACAGCCAATTTCTTCACAACCATACTCGAGCTTAATACCACTCGCATTCGACAATTATCTATAAGACTTTATGACATTGGCTATTTACAGAAAATAACTGTTAAATCTCTTAACATATTTTTTTATATTAGATTCCTAAAACACATCATGAAATCATCTATTTGCTTTATTGAAACGTAAGTGACCTGTCACCTGACTTATCCTGTAGATTTGTGCAAATTGAATATCCATTTTAAGGTACAATTTTCTGCGAATTTATTATAAAAGAAAGCAATTACTTGCTCTATTTCGCTTTAAAAATGTGAACATGCTATTAGAGATAATGGCGCAGCGTAACGAATTAGTTCTCAAATAAGTTGAGATCTTAGGGAAACCTTATTAATCGCTGAATGCCTTCTTTTTTACGGGATGAAGCAGGAAGTTGAATTATGTAAATATATCATTTAAAAAAATAAAGTGATATACTGAAATTATAATATCTAAATAATTATCTATTTTTAAGATGCCTCCTGTGCTTAACTGATATTGTGTGATATGTTTTAATCAGGGTTTTGCTTGCCGCTAGGTGTGAATGTTTGTTTTGACCAAAAATATTGATATCAGTCTATATAAAACCGATATATAGGTTTAACTTGCACGACTGGCAATAATAAGGCCCTGGATTCGACTCCTGGGCTAGGTTTAAACCCAGCAGTATCTTAGAGTTTTGTTAAGTTCTTTTACTTTACCATGCTTGTGACAAATATTCATTCTGCGCCTAATCTTTCTCCGGTCATATTGGACTTTGGAAGTGAGGAAATAGGGACCTATATTTGTACAAGAGGACCCTAAATGAATACATTTAAGCAGTTAAAATTTACCATTGCATAATAATCATAAAATCATATTTTTATATTCCTAATATAGCCAGTTATGGACCCAGAGAGAGGACTGTTGTTTCAAAACCGCCATGATCACAAAATCATATGCCCCGACCCGCACCAGAACCCCGGACAAAATACAACCAAGCAAAGAATCTATTCGCCGCGCTACACGCAAATTGAAATATACGATCACGTTGTTAGAAGAAAAAGTTAATGACTACTATTTGGGTTTCTTCGAATATTTTTTGTACTTAAATGGTTCTGTTATTATCAAAATTACAGAGAAAATTTCTTTGAACACTTTTTTAAATTAAAATATACCTATATATATTTGTAAATAGTCTCGATGTATGTGAATTATCAAGAATATAGAATTTAAAGAAAAAAAATTGCTGTACAGTTAAATGTATGTATTCAGCCCTTTTTAACACCCCACTGCTGGGCACGGGCCTCCCTTCAATACAAGGGGAATCAGGCCATAGTCCACCACGCTGGCCAAGTGCGGGTTGGCGGAATCCACATGCTTTTCGAAAACTTGCTAGGTTCTCTCAGACATGCAGGTTTCCTCACGATGTTTTTCTTCACCGTGAGGCTAGTGGCGATCATGGCGAAAATTAATGATATTGAAGGGAGGCCCGCGCCCAGCAGTGGGACGTTAAAAAGGGCTGAATACATTTAAATACCAATTTATTATTCTGGTTAATATTTAAAAATAAAACACATTTGTTGTATAGATATAGTATTTCATTTAATTGTATGTGCTTATATTCACTTTGGCTTATCATGCAACCTTTTTATTTATAATAGTCTTATTCTATACTTATTTTTGTATAAAGCACTCAATAATCGTACAATATTTACATCAGTACTAACATACGACGCCACGTTTGGCTCAGTGTGTAGTAACCCTACTTGCTGTGCCAGCGGTTGCGGGATCGAATCCCGCTGGGGGCATTCATTTGTGTGATGAGCATGAATGTTTGTACTCCAGTCATGGGTGTTTATATAAGAAAATGTCATTTATACTTGAATTAAAAATATCTTAAATATTCTCATTACTTTTAACCGACAAAAAAGGAGGTTCTCAATTCGACACGTATATTTTTCTTTATGTTTGACCACGCATAACTTTTTACAGTTAAGTCCGATTGATCCTCAAAGTTGGTCCCATTTGAATTTGAAAAAAAAAAATCCATTCCTAAGTGTAGAAAATAGGGGTGATCGATTTTTCAAGTCAATTTTATAAAATATCTGATTAGGTTATCTATAGTAAATGAAAACTACTGATCACTTATTTTTTATATTTTAGTGTTTTTCAGACTTTCTTTTTTTATATAATTTATTATTGTGACGCAAAGAGATTCGGTTGTGTTTATTGAAGACACAAAAATATTCTAATAATACTGTTTACTGAAATAATATATATCAAATAAAATGCCGAGTTAATTTAGACCGTCTTATTTAGTCAAAAATATTAGTAACTAATCTAATAAACAAAATAATGTTTAGACGAGTTCATTTAAATTATTATTATTAATAAGTTTCATTTCCAATATAACTAGCGACTCACCCTCGCTTCGCTCGGGTTCGTCCCCAGGTTAATTCCCTATACCAAATTTTATCCCCATTTTCACCCCTTTATAGGATGATTTCCGGATTAAAAAATATCCTATGTCCTTCCCTGAGTCTCAATCTATCTTCTTATCAAATTTCATCTGAATCAGTCTAGTAGTTTTAGATTTTTTCCGTTACAAACATCCAAAAATATAAATCTTTTCTCTTTATAATATTAGTGTAGATAAATGAATAATAAATACATTTTACATATGGAATGGATAGTCCTTTTAAAGTGATAAAATAGTTGGAAAATAACTGTAATTATTTTTAGGGTGGTTATCATTTTATTCCAAGGTTTTCAGTTGAAGAACCCTCTTGTGTTATGCACCGTTTTAATATTGTAAATGTCAAGACTTTTCGATGCTTATGACGCAATCACACGTAAGCCGATGAACTGATTTGGAATGAAACTTTGCACATATATAAATCATGTACTGAATCTAGCTCTTATTATCCCGTTAGCACGATTTAAAATTAAGTTGTATAAGATTTTAATGGATCGGTAAAGAAAAACAAGAATACGATTTTCACCCACTAGGGGTGCGGGCAGAAATATTTTTCGGGTTCGAGTTTCTAGTCTGTGCTGTTTTATACTTTATTTTGACAATTTGTGATGGACAGTCATTTTTTTATAAAAACACTATATTAAAATTTATAAAAATAGTAAAATTTTATTAAAATATGTTTATTATTTGTTTTAATTAGTTAGCTATGATCCAGATTCGAATCTTGTCCTTTTCGCCGTTTCTCGTGAAGCCTTGTGCACTATCGAAGTACGTAATGTTATGCCGAATATGTCTTCGTGATATCTGTTCTCGTCCTGTAAGGAAGATAACATTAATTACTATTAATTATTGTTGCATACTTAATATTAAGTTTATCACTAAAATTATCTATTGATTTTTTTCTGCTACTTTAAGTTATATATTAAATATTGTTGTTCAAATATCGTGTTAAAATAACTTTTTGTAATATACTAAAATTCCATTAACCATTTAAAGTGTTTGACAAAGAACGTCTTGTGTGAAAGGCTTAGTTCTATATATGCAATACTCTAGTCTTATATATTTATACTAATAAAAAGTAAAAAAAATACCATACCATTAAATATAATATGAAATCTTCCACTTCCTCTTCCGACAGATTTCCATGTTGTGTGATAACTTCTTTCAACTTCTGTTGAACTTCTTCCGCCATTTTGCAATCACCGCACACATAAAAATGGCCGCCTTCATTCATTAATAGACGGGTTATATTCGCACCTTCGTCTTCTAAAAGAGCTTGGACGTGTTTCTAAAAAAAAATTGAACTTTTAATACAATTAGGTAATAATTTTTTTTATATATTATTACATAAATGAAATACTCTGTATGTAATCGTAAGTTTAAAGAGCATTAATAATATAGATTATCATATTTTTATAGAGAATAAAAAATATAAACTTTTTCGTAAAAAAAGATATTAATAATTTGCTACGCATGTTAATTTCGGTCGGTCTGAGTCGTGTCAAAATAAAAGGCAAACTTTACGTAGGGACGCTTTATTCAATGTTTGTTGCTTTTGGACATACGAGCATGAAGTTTTGTTTTACTTTCAAATGGGACGAAAACATCAAAATATATCGAATAGCATGTAATATTTAACATGGATTAATTCACTCTCATTTATTCTCAAACAAGTTTTCTAAATGGTATAAGCTTAAATAAATAAACAAATATGTTGGGATATTAACACCTAGTTCCATGGTATGGTATTCCATCTAGTTCCATGGTAAGCTACGATGCCTGTGTTATGGATACCAGATAGTTGAAACACTACACATATATAACTTTAAATTCATACATATTATAAATATAAACACCCATGATTGGAGTACGAGCATTCATGCTCATCATACAAATGAATGCCCCCAGCGGGACTCAAACCCGTGACCACTGGCTCACCAAGTAGGGTCACTACAAACTGAGTCAAACGTGTCGCCAGTATATAAGTCAGTATAAGCTTATACTACGACATAATACGTATAAAATTTTGTTTATATAAAATACAAACGAATGGCGAATTTTTTCAGAGCAACAAGTATCGAGAGATACATGAATTTACTTTTATTCTATCTTACGTAACTGATCGGGTCTAAATGGCCTTATGTTTAGGAAAGCAGTGGTTTATTTATTTTTATATAATATAGGATAAGATAGGTTAAGGATCTCTCAAAGTTTATTACATTATATCTATCGCAAGCATTTGGTATGCCTGGACTTCTACCGAACAATCTACTTAATACTTTACTTTGATATAGCGATTTACTTATAAATGATTCTTAACAAAAAATAAAAATAACGCAAGCTTTCAAAAAATATGCATTTTCAAGTCATAAAAAAATTATGCGCAATCTTTTAAATTGGTATTTAGTTTTTAATAAAAATACTTATATTCAAAGATCCTTCCATCAGCGTCGAATACGGAACAAAGAGAAGTCATTAAAAATATTTAAAGTAATATATCTTAAAAAAATCATAAACATTATAATTTTACAACTAACCTTGTTGGACCCTTCCTCTCTGGAAAGCGCTAAAAGTGACTTTGTAATGACACCTTCCGCTAACGCCTGCTCTTTTTCTTCCTTATATAGATCCATGCCCTTGTATCGACATCCAAAGAACAAGTAGATAGGTCCGGGCTTCTTACTACTTTCTCTTATTTGACTTCTTCTGTGATGCCAAAATCCTCTAAATGGAGCGATTCCAGACCCCGGTCCTACTAGAATGAGAGGTATTGAAATGTCTTGCGGCATGTGGAAGCTTGGTGCTCTGTTGATAGAGAAATATAGATATGTTTATAAGAACTTGTTCTGGCTTCGTTGTGTTGATTTTAATTATGAGAATTATATTACAAATATATATGGGGAAGATTCTCTAATATGGAAACTAATCAAATAGTTAATAAAGTACTTACCGCCGTATAAATGCAAAAACTTCGTCCCCAGGTTTCAGACTTTCCAAATATGTTGAACAAACACCGTAGTGAGTCGGACCTTCTCCATCTAAAACAATGTTTTTCATTAAAAAAAAACTATAATAATATTCGGTATGTGATACGTGTCTGCGGACTTAGATAAGATGCCATAAAGTGTTTAAATATATCAATTTTAGTTTTCTTTAATTCTTTTTGTATAAAATACGGAAAAATAAATCGATTTTAAGATAATGACGTATTTCAATTCAACAGTATGACATCCTGATCATACATTCTATTATTAAGTATTATAAAACTATCGGTTTTATATAACTTTAAATACATACATATTATAAATATAAACATCCATGACTGGAGTATAGACATTCGTGCTCATCACACAAATGAATGTCCCCAGCGGGACTCAAACCTGCGACCGCTGGAGCAGCGAGTAGGGTGACTACAAACTGAGCCAAACGTGTCGTCAAAACTATTTTACTGAAATACTAACTCTGCGTCCTATACACCACGACGGCGACGGTGAGGTGCAGGCGGCGGGCGTGCGCGCGCGGCGCCGACGACACGGAGTAGTAGCGCGGCCGCAGCGGCGGCAGCAGCGCCGCCAGCAGCGCGGCGTGCGCGCGCCGCGGCGGCGCCAGCACCGCCGCCAGCACCGCCGCCAGGTGCGGCGCGCGGTGGTGCGACCACTCGTCGTATTTGTTGCTGTCCTGGTAGTTCATACAGAAATTATATTTACTATTTTAATATTTAGGCACTAGTGACACCCTTGGATTCGTCCCTAGATACGTTTTAATAGTATAGATTTCTCAGCGATGAGATATTGTCGCGTAGTAAAAAGTATCCTATATGTTGATCCGGATTTAATTAACCAGCTATCGTCATACCAAATTTCATTAAAATCCCTCCTGTGGTTTTTCTGTGATGCGATAACAGACTGACAGACGGACAGATAGACACACAATCCAAATAAGAAAAAAATATTTCGTATAAAATACAAATAAAAAACATCCACATGAAATTAAATCGGTCAATAAATATATTTAATTTAATACTTTGTGTTTATTCCTATAATAAATCTTATGACGGTTGGGAATTCAAAATGGTCAGACATAAATATAAAATAATTTTTCAAGTAAATATTAAAACCTTTACGATATCCACAAATCTCACCTCAATCAGTTCTCTCAAGTAGTCCGCCTCACTCGAGTCGCCACACACTGAGACGAGGTACTTCAGAACTTTGATGGACGGCGGCGACGTGATGTCGAGAAACCGCGTGTACATCTCGCGTACGGAGAGCGCTGGTATCCGCTCGTGGGACTCCCAGGATTTAATGGCACCTATTAAAGTATATTGGTGTAGCATTTGATACAACGTAAAAAATACCCCAAAAATCCGAACAAATTGTTTTATTTAAATTGTCAAATATTCGTGTAAACCTAAGAAAAGCACGCATTAATATAATTATTATTTAGAATTTATTTAAAACTATTAACTCGTTTTTTCAGGCACGTTCATGTTCTGGGATATAAATTTTCCCTCCAGTAAACTTTATCTACGTATAACACACCAACCAACACCACACAAATAAAACCAACGAAAAGACTTTCCCACTATATTATGGAAGGCTATCATATAATTCTTATTTAATACTCGTAATAATAATGCTCTAATCGATATCGGTCACGGCGGTCAATCTCAATGAGACTTGTCATCTGCGCAGAAGATATTGTGTTGCAGTGTGTATGCACAAACAATTCCACTCTCTATTCCTTTCACTCTCAGTCTTATGATACCACTATTTAATGTAACCAGGTAGAGACTAGGCACTAAGTAATAACTTGACAGCTAAGTTAATATCATGCCAATTTGAATCAAAATTAACGTAGTAGATGCATAAACATAATGAAAAATGGATTTTCATATAACTAACTTCTCCTTTTCCAAAGTGAACCTTTTAATTGTATTTCCAGGATAAAAATGCCCTAAATATTATGATGACATGATCACTAAGTAATTATCAAACCAATCTATTTTAAAACCGATGCAATAGTTTCCGTGAAATTCATTTATAGAATTGATATGGCTTAACGACTATCAATCGACATCAATCGAGACCGACGGCTTAACTTGCACGAAACGCTCAGACATTATGACACCAATTATATATTGGTCACCATCGTGCATGCAGCAGACGTACTTGCTTTATTATGGTGGGACAGACTATGTCATATGCACGTTTTTGTTTTTCTATATAAATTAAAATATAGGTACGTGTTTTTTTGCAAATTGCTTTTAAATTGATGTATGTCTGATGTAAAAAAAGTTTTATATGTATTTACGCGTGCGAAGTCGCATGCAAAACCTAGTGTTACAAAAAAATCTTAAAATATTTTTACAATTTTTCCTTATTATTTTTAACTGGACTATTAATATTACGGCGTCAATATATAATTTTATGGCACATTATGGCTAGGTAAGTCAATTTACCTGTTTAAATTATTATCATCATCATCATTTGAAATGTTACTTTAACAAAAAAAGCAAAACAACTAAAGATTTGATTCTTGGTATTTTATATAGGACTAATTTATATATAAAATGATATATTTGTTTCTTACACATTTATTTGTTTGCTAGAAAATAAGCAATGCACTTACTTTAAAAAAAAATTTTTTCAGATTTACCGCGGTTTTGTTTTATATTTTTATTCCAGACGTTTTGAATGATTTACAGCTGACATGGTTAATGGTAAGGCAGAGATAGCTCAGTGGTAACGCGCACGCTTAGGACACGAGTGAAACGAGTTCAAATCCCGGGTCTCACACCTATGATATTTTCATGTGCGAATCATTTTCTATATGATTACGACTTGTCTTAACGGTGAAAAAAAACCATCGTGAGGAAATCTACATGTCTGAGAGAACCTAACAAGTTTTCGAAAGACATGTGAAGTCCGCCAACACGCACTTGCCAGCGCGGTGGACTATGGCCTGATTCCCTTTGTACTGAAGGTAGGCCCACCACCAGCAGTGGGACGTTAAAAAGGGTTGAATGCGGTTCAAAATCCGAAAAGATAGTTTCATTTAAAATGTCTTATATTCACATAAATCTAAGATAGTATTAAGTAATATACCTGTTGGTGTGAGAGTTTCTTTCATAACTTTCAATTGTACTGGTTTGTCGAAGTTATCTACACCCTTCAATCTATCCAACACAGCGTCTACGATCTCTTTCCTATTACACGGCATGATGCCCACGTGGTCTCCGGGCTCGTATTTAAGTTCCGACTATAACATAAAAATATGGAAAATGTTTTACGACTTTCGTAATATATTTGTATAGTTTTATCTACTGTAGATAAGTATTTGTATAGTATAATATATATGTTTATTAGAACAAATAATATAGTCAGTTAGAGTTTGAAGATGAAGTTCGTGCTTATATATATACAAGCCGCTCACCCTCGCTACGCTCGGGTTCGTCGCTAGGTACGTTTTAAATAGATATAATTTTTTTTTTATTTAGCTAGAACAGCATTAACCAAATATATATTTTTTTGTGAAGTTTCCTGAGGTTTTAGGAGGAGAGGTAGAGACAAATCCCACAAATCAGAAACCATGAAAATAAGTCCAGCAGTTCTCGAGTTATAAATGTTGTAACAAACCCGACTTTGTTTTGTATATTATGTAAGATTAACGTGTCACATTTTTTATTTTGATCAAAAATAGTTTTACAATAATATTACACTGATCTTGACAGACCGACCAACAATCCTTACACGAGCTATCTAATGCAATAGCAATATTGAATTAGGCTCATAATCTCTGATATAAAAACCTTCATCTAAAAACTCTTAGTGTCGATTTCATAACATTATCAAAGTAATACTTACATCAGATTCCATATCAACAAATATGGTAGACCGGTCAGAGGTTGATTCTCCTAAATATTTATTTTCTTTAATTTTACACGAAATTAATTGCTTCTTATAACTATGTTCCAGCGCATACTTCATGTCACGTCTGTTCTCTGTTCTACTGAATTTCACAGTTTCTTCAGTTAACGGTATTTTACCAAAGGCTTTTTTAGCATCTTTTACCATATCGTTTTCTTCTAAGCAGAATGTTTCACAAGCAACCTTAAATTTATTAAAATTTAAGTATCCAAGTAGGTATATAATATTATGTATCTATTTTTTATTTCTAATGTAATATTCTAGTTATAAGTTTTAAAATTTGGAAAAAGTTGAGGTACAATATTTTAATGCAAATCTGTGGTGTCGGGGAGAAACATAAACTACAATGACATTAAAATTTTCCAAATTTTATTTTAATCTAACGCTGATAACTCTAACTTGAAGAAAATAAAATGGTTGTATTTTCTTAAAACTTTCTTAAAAATCAAATCTTTAAAGTGTCATACCTAAAATATGTGTTTTTGTACCATAATTCTTCCCGACACCACAGAAATATGATCACTTACGTGGAATATACTAGAAGACCAAACACGAAACTGTTGTTCCTGACCGCACATTTCATCTCCACAAGTCAGTTCTAAAAGTCTTTCTCCTCCCAAATCTTCCAGAATTTTGTCAACAGTTTTACCAAATTGGCAGAATTTTGGATACACGCTGGAACCGAGCGCGAACACCGCGTAGCATACATTGCTCAATGGTCCTATGTTCTCAGCTGACGATGTTACTGTTACACTGCCTAATAAAATTAACAATGAAATAAGTAAATCTACTACTTTCTTTATTATATAAAAATATAATAAGCAATGTAAATTAATAATTTAGTCAGTAATTAGCAAAAACAATTGATAGTATTTCTATTAAGAGTTTGAGTTAACTTGTGACATCGTAATAATATATGTAAATAGAAATTCAGTTCAGTATGAAAGTCCAAAATTCTAAATTCATTGATTTTGTCAAGATATGTTTTAAATTTTTAGGCATTGACAAACTGACAAACTGAGGTATATATTGCTCTCGTCAACTTTCAACCTGTATCGCCCTCTCCGCCAAGACACTGCTTGTTAAGCATTAGGTTTTATATGGCTACTAGCATTGCCCGCGGCTCCGCCCGCGTTCAGATGACCAAAAACTAAATTCTTAGGTGTTACATATTAGTATACTCTTACATTGCAGTTTTTGTATTTTTCCTCAGAAATAAGATATTTTCCCGCGGTAAAAAGTATCCTAGGATCGCGCGCTACATCGCCCGGTTTATATAGCTTGAGCAGGCGGTCGAGCGATGCGGGGCAGAGGGGATGGACTCGCCGTAGGCATCTCAATGCTCGCCAAGCATTAAAAATGTTTCGCTACTAATTACTTCTAACAACGATATCTCAAAAACTATTCATCTGATTGATTTAGTGTAAAGAGCAATTTTAATCTGCATTAAATGACTAAGCTAACTAAAATATTCATTTGGATAAGGATTAATACCGAACTAAAGAAAATAACTTTGAAAATAACGTAATGTTTTTAATTAAAAATGTTAACATAAAAGTGGTTATTGTAAGTCAACCGTAAGAGATAGAGATATGCTATCGCGGACTTTTTTGTAGCATTTTTATAGATTTTGAATTCTCTAGTACATTACTTAACTGTATCTTTGCTAGTTTACGCGGCGTTCGCGTGGAAAGTTCCCATTTGGCGAGATTTTTTGCGACCTCTTCAACATTTGTCGCCGTATTTCAGCTAATTTACATAAAAGCATAATAAATTATATACCTAAACCTTCCTCAAGAATTACTCTTTCTATTGTTGAAAACCGTATAAAAATCCGTTCAGTAGTTTTCGAGTTTATCGCGTACAGACAGACAGGAGGACAGAAAGACGCGGCCGGGGGACTTATTTTTATAATAAGTATAGATTTAATCCACACAATCGTCTGTACTTAGAGTAATAATAGTTATGCTACAAATAAGAAGGTTATTAATGAAAGGTCATATTGGATTTACAACGACGTCACTTTGCTTATTGTGCTAATTACAACACAAGAATGTATATTTAACTTACTCTTATTAGATTCCAAGCGGGACAACTGTCTCTTGTAGTCGTTTACGTTTGTCTTGTTGGACTCCATGCGGGAGAGCTGTTTCTTGTATTCAAGACTTGGGGTCATCACACTGTTGGTTCGCATTAGGGACTTCGGCGTTGGGACTTTGTTGAGACTGATTATAAATGAAAAAGGTGGTTCAAATTACTCTATCCATTTATACGACTAACTAGCGACTCAGCCTCTCTTCGTTCGGGTTCGTCCATAGGTAAGTACGTTTTAATTTTTTTGAACGGTACCTTAATTCTTTTCCTAAAATAAAAGTAGCCTATGTTACTCCCTATAACATCAGCTATCTTCCAGTAATAGTCCCGTCAAAATCAATCCAGCCGTTTCAGAAATTATCAGGAACAAACAGACAGACAGACAAAATTTAAAAAAATGTGTTTTTCTTATAAATACCGCATATAATTTCATATGCATTTAGTAAAACGCTGTTATTTTGACATTTCAAACAGACACTTCAATTTTATTTATCTGTATAGATTTATTTAGAATGAATGAACCCTATTCGCGCACTTAGCAATCATAACTTTCGCCTTAACAATATAATGATCAATTATTTATTTTTGATTACTAATCGAATGGAAAAACTGGATCGATTTTGATGAATTTAGTACACAAATAGACTTCGACCTGGAGTAAAAGATAGGCTACTGTTAGGCACTTAAGAACCCTTGCAGATATTGAACCCATGATGTTAAGCTTGGGAGGCATGTCAGCCAAGTAACCGAATTAAAATTGCGACATTAAATAATAATATATACCTCATATATTTACTTTATTATGTAGGTAAATATTTTTAGTTATATAGTAAATTTTCTATTTAGATAACTAATATCTCTGATTGGTTGATGTAATGTTACTTAATTACATTGTGTTACTACAGTGATTAGCGTAGAGATATGATAATTAATTGACGATATTAGTGTATTATAATAAATGGATAACAATTATTTTGTATCATAATAAAGTTAGTATATTTTATAAACATATGTTAAATTGGTAAAAGGTATTAATTTTAGGTTAGTCAATAGGTGGAGCTCTCAAACTGCTATTCCGATCTTAATGAAATTTGATAGACATAACTTATATTTTGAAGTTCCTTTTTTTAAATAATATAAAAAAAAATATTCAAAAAATGTACTAGATAGCTGATAGGAGATATTTTAAAAAATAAATAAAAATAGCTCACGGATTTTATATAATAAAGAAAAAATAAATTAGGCTAATATATTATACATTCTCTCTTCCAAGGGGAGGAGAAATAATGATCAAAAAATAATTTAAAGAATATTTTTTTTATTATTTATATTTTATTCTCATTTTTTTTTAATTGATTTAACTAATAGATACTATTATCGTTTACTTTCTTTAAACAAAGTAAACGATAATAGTAGCATGAACAGCAAATCACGCTATTTTTTTTGACTCTGACGTTTATTTTGGCGGACTCCGTCTATACGTATTATATTATGTAATTCATTGGTTTTACGTTCATATTAAAAATATTTTTTAGCGTTAGTAATCGTATCATATTAAAAATATTTACCCAGCACTGTCAGTTTGATCACCAATATTCATCTTTTCATTGCACAGCATCTGGCACAGGTGTTTAGCGAAGCCCTGTGAAATACCATATTATACTTATTCATATTTTATTGCAAAACAAGTAATTTGACGTGTATGTGTGAAAAATGACACCTCTTTTGTAATTCTATATTGTTTAAATATAATGTAAATCACCGACCATATTTAGAATAAAACAAAGTTTATATTTTCAGGTGGGTTGACTATTTTATTCCCGTAAAAAATTACGCATTCACTTTTGAGACAACATGTTTGGTTCAATTTTTAGTGACAATGCTTGCTATGCTAGCGGTTGCGGGTTCGAGTCAGGTTCGAGTGTTGGGGGCATTCATTTGCGTTATGAGCACGAATGTTTGTATGTATATACATATATTCGTGTAATGCTATTTTTTGTTTGTAATAAAATAATTTTAGTGGCTCTAAAAATTAATTTGTTTCGAATTAAATTATAGAATTTTATTATAATTACATTTTATTCATATATACAAGTACCAATACAAATAATGCGTAATATTATTTATTATTAGGTTCATGAAGCAAATATATACGTATATATATGTATATATATGTATATATATACTTATGGTTTAAATATTTAGTAGTTTCAATTAATTTAATATTAATATTAAAGTAATACGAATACATACTTCTCCATTAGCTGGCGGCTCGCCATTTCCAAAAGTAGAAGTCACAATCAACAGGAGAGTCTCGTGTTCTATCGAGAACACGTCGTATTCTGACATACAATGTACCTAAAACAAACAATTTGTCTCAAGAAATGATTTTATATTCATGATTTACTGTAAATTAGCACAGTAATAAACGTGTAGTTGGTGTGAGTAGCAATTAGTTCAAACAAATTAGCTTTTAAAGCTAAATAGTCGGAAAGCCGGGTGTAAAATCACTATAGAATAGACGTCATATAAACCATTTTTGCGTGGAAGTAGTATTACTATACACCTAAACATTGTTTTTTTTTATTTATACTTTTAAATTACTGATATTGAATGCTTAAAATATTCAGCCCATTATTCCATTATTATTATTAGGTAGAGTTTTTTATCATCATATTAGATTTATATTTTTAATGATTAAATAATTTCATTTCGTTTTAAACTACGAAATTCTCACTAAATATACATACGTAAGTAGTAAGTACGATAAAGGCAGAGGTAACTAAGAGGTAGCGCGCTCGCTTGGGAAACCGATTAAATCTGGTTTAAATCCCGGGTCGCGCATTTCTGATATTCTCGTGTGCAAAACATTTTCCAACATGATTAGCTTGTCTTACGGTGAAGGAAAACATCGTGAGGAAACCTGCATGTCTGAGAGAACCTAGCAAGTTTTCGGAAGACATGTGATGTCCGCCAACACGAATTTGACAAGCGTGGTGGACCTAGCCTGAATCCCTTTCGTATTGAAGGGAGCCCGCGCCCAGCAGTGGGACGCTAAAAATTGCTGAATACATACATATAAGTAAAATAATAATATATATCTACCTATTACCCATAATATAAAATATAAGTAAGATTTAAATACCGTGACAATTAATTTACCTGTGCATTAAAAGCGTGGCCGAATATAGTGCCCAGTTCTTTAGCGTATTGTTCAGACTTGCCGGTCTCACTCGCGTAAAGGATCGTCGCCTTAATCCGTTTGGAGAGCGCTTGTCCGAACAGCTTCGATGTGAATTTGACTGCTCGGGCTATTTGTTTGAAATGGAATTTTCTAGTCTTTGGTTGGGTGCCTTCTTCTTTGTGCCACTGGTGAGTTTTCCATGGTGGGTCCTTTATTGCAATATATTACTTTTTAATTTAAAATAGAACTCAAAATCGGTAGGGCGGAGTAAAAATACATATAATTTTGCTTAAAACAAATTTCTTAAAAGAAGTATTATGAAAATTGGTACAGCTTTAAATAACAGAAACTATATTAAATACGTATACATCAGTAAAATTTAGAGGTTTTGTTTATAAAATATTTAGGTATAAAACAACAACGATATTCTACACAAGTTATTGTTATAATACAAGAAATAAATTAAATAGAAACAAAATTTTTCTACATAAATAAGTTATAAATAAATTTTATCAATATTAGAACTTACTTGGTAATCGTATGATGGCCTCATGTAATACAACGCCATTTCTTGATGGAACACTGATGTGAGGGACGATGACATCGGCGGAACTATCCACACCCAGTCAGAGGGACATCCTCCCCTAGTAAAAGAACGAAATATATCAAAACTCTATCTTTTTGTTTTTAAGGTGTGTTTTATATTTTCTTTTGTTTACTTCTTTTTTTCTTAAAATTCTTATTAGTAGCAATTACTTGTTATACCTACTAAATAACTCGTTGCTAAACAGATATAAAAAATTTAAATCAATAAATAAAGATCATGGAGGAGGAAACAAAATATAAAATGTAAAAACATAGCAAAAGAAGTAGAATGTATATAATTATCTATACATCTATACTAATAGGTATTATAAAGAGGTAAAGTTTGTGAGTTTGTGACGTTGCAGGGGTCTCTAGATCTACTGAACCGATTTAAATGAAATTTGGTAAGAAGATAGTTTGAGACCCTGGGAATAATAAAGAATACTTTTTATCTCGGAAATCATTCCTTAAGGGGGTGAAAATGGAGATGAAAGTTTGTATGGGGAATCAACCTAGCTAGTATTGTATAATAAAATAGTAACAAAGCGAAATCTTTACATTAAATATTTTTTAATAACAATAACTGTAACGTATTTAGTACAGAATATAGACTACAAAAAGTTATTATTGAAATTTTTATCTGCTTATCTGTATATCTGTTTGTCATCTATGTGCATTATACGCAAAAACTACTGAACCGATCTTAACAAAATTTTTGTATACTTAACAAAATTTTTGTATAGTAAACTACTACAGGAAAATCTATTATTCTTACGGGAAAACACAATCTCAATCGTCAAGTTCTGTCAAGTATAATATAAAGTATTTGTGTGTAAGATTCTTTATGATAAGGAAAACTTTTAGTTTCGTCTTTTGAAGCTGTACTTCTTTTGGCACGTTTGAAAAAAGTACAAAATTTTTACGATGCACGCGCACACCGACAGCCAAAAAGCGACATGATGAAGTTAGGTGCATTCCTTTTACAAACAGAAAGTTGTGACATACGGGATGAAATCATTAGATATTTTTGTTCTGTTACGCCAAAGAAGTATAAATTCTTAGTGTGCGTACATAAGTATACACACACGTTTTTTACGTTATATTTCAACAAAGATTAAACATATTATAGAATATTTTAAAACAATATCTACAAAAGTCAAAATATATACTGTTCAAAGAGTCAGAAAGAAATTTATTTCAATCTCGAAGGAAATGCAATTGAATTGTTTTGCATAGCAAGTGATCTTTACTCGTACTCGATACTCGTATCCTTTTTACTTTAGAACATTTTAGAATGCATTTGACTTACAATAGCTTACTAATACGTTGGTAAGTATTTCTACTTAAAGTACTACAAAAATTATATTTTTTTCGTTGGTCAGCTCATTAATTGAGAAACGATGGTATTTTTTCACTTCTGTTTTTCTCAAATTTTCCGATTTCATTAAATTTTCCTAATTTTATTTAAAAAAAAATCATATTAGGACTATTCTGAATATTCACAAGACAATTTAGCCAAATTGAACAAGATGTTCTCAATAGCTTACCAATGAAGGTCACTTTTATTTATATAGATAAACAAATACGTTTATGATGAGTATAAATTGGATATTATTATGAATATCACTGATTTTAAGCAAATTGTTTTTGCATAGTATATATATATATATATATATATATATATATATATATAGTATAACTTATAAAATCAATTAGCATTATTATATAGTTTTTATATTTTTTTAAGTAAATATTCTTCTATGTATTAGCCTCGATCATTTACTTATAAACTCATCAATTTATTTTTCTATATTTCTTTCATTTATACGTTGATTATTATTTTGTTTAGATATTTTTATGATATATTAATAATCCTTACCCGCAGATCCGCTCTTGTAGTTTATTTGCGTAAAATTGCGTTCAAATAAACACAAACATTTCGAAAAGACTATCTTTATATTATTAGTACAAGTTACGTATAGTGAAAAAGTATAATTGATTTAATCCATTTAACCTTTATAGTAATGTGAATTTTGAATCCCAGTCTCCATTTCTATTTACGAGTATATCGCAGAATACTGTTTGGACTAAAATCGTTTCAATACAATTCACGTACCTGCTTTTATTTTCATTATCCAGATGTTTAATAAACTGCTCCGAAGCAGAATGATGGTCCACTATGGACACGTTGTCCCTGTGGAAGCTGTGTAGTACTGCGATATTGACTTCCACCAATGCTTTGTCTTTCCATAGTGAGACAAAAGAATTTGTGTCTAGTCCCAATTTAATTGCAACACTCTGCAAATAAAATAATACATTTAAAAACAACTCTATTTCATTCTATGTACCTGCTTAATTTTAAATAAAATACTTAAATTGCTATCAACTATTGATTATAAATAAGCTTTTGGCGGCAGTTCTGCGTAGTTTTAAAGCTTTTGAAATAAATTGGCTGTTTGATTTGAAAATGATTAATATTCTTATCAAATATCTTTTCCACCGAGAAAGGGTTTAAGTGGAGTGTGAAATATTATATTAAAATATATAGGTAAGTATATACACAATACGCACAATAAATAAACTTAGTCATTTCAAATTATATTCTAAGCGAGAATTGAACCCAGAACCTCTGGTTCAGTATTAAATGCCATTCGTATATACTACTTCACGACCAAGATAAAAAAATCTTTTTCAGTTTTTATTTATACCACAATAAAAAGCACTCATGAAAGTCTATATTTGGATTTTCGGGTATCTTGATATATTAATGTACAAAGAGAACATTGAATGAAAAGCGAAGCAAAAACAGCAATTTATTAACCTCTTTTAAAAGCTATCTTAGAATATCTAACTAGTTAAAGTAACAGAACTCAGTAATGATTATTCAGGATAAAGACGGACTTTTAAGCATTGAAATAAAACGTATAATTACTTTTATATGTAATAATAAACTTGTACATTATATGTTATTTATAATTTTAACTGTATGGAATCTTGCAAAGACGACTTCTACTGCATCATTTTTTTTTTTTCATGCAATCTGCATAATTTTTACATTTAGAATTGTATAAGCATTATCTGTCTAAGAAGAAATAGGATAATATATGCGTTAGACCATAATTGTGGGTTTAATAACAATATGTACCTAATATAGAGGAGTAGAAGTGTTATTTTAAAAGCCCCGTTGAGAAACTACTATATTGTAATGTTTCAAATATCATAACAATTATTTTACTTTTGTACATAATTGATAATTAAATTATTATTCGCAGCTATTTTTACAATGTCTAAGCTACATCTAGACTAATATTATAAAGAGGTAAAGTTTGTGAGTTTGTGATGTTGTAGAGGGGAGCAAGGGTGAGTCGCTAGTATGAAGTATAAAAACACCTTGTTCTTGACTTAACAGACGTACCTAGTTATTCATATAAGATATAATAAATAATTAATTTTTCGTTAAAATAACATTCAATTATCTAAATGCCCCTGTATAGGCATTTTTACATTCTTACCTCAGTAATATTCAATCTGTTAGAATCACATAGGTTCCTGCAGCCGATCTCAGTGCCCATGTACCAGCCGTTGAAGGCGGTTCCTGTGAACTCTAGCCCGCCGCAGTCCAGCCGCATATTGGACACAGCCGGTAACGCGTACCATCTTAGACCTAAATCTTTAAACCAGTCATATCTGAAAATAATATGTTAAAATAAATTATGAACGATTTCGAACCCACTACCTCCCATTTAGTAAGCAGATATATCACATATAGTATGTACAATATACAAAACTAATTTTATATCAAGCGGATCAAGAGTTTTGAAGAGGAATATTTCTTATATATGTAGAATCAAGAGGTAGTATAAAGAAATTTCTAGAAATTCGAATCCTAAACGGCTCAAAGGGGTGTCAAAGTTAGTAAAGAAAATAAGATAAATGCGATAAACGAAGTGAAAATCGACGAGTTCAACATACACGTGTTTATGTTTTGTTAGACGGTACAGAAAACTGTCACTGGTATAAACATTTGAAAAATAAATACGCGTGGTCGGTGCCGATTGAAACTCGACCTTTTTTTCCAAGCATACATACGTGTAAATTGGAATAGTATGAACGGGCGATGAAACTTTAATATTTCTACATTAAGAAATTTAGGTTTTAAGCAACTGTAAAATAATTTAGAACTATGGAAAAGTATCATATTATTATAAAACCTTTTCATATTTTCAATTACAAAATAATTCAGTGGAATACAGCTTTACGTGTTAGGAATTCAAAATGGTTCTATTTGAATTATAGATACATATATATAGAAATAGTTAAAAAAAAATTTTATTATAGTCTAGAAAATAATTTCAAAATTTAAAATACACGTGTATATAAATATATTCGGCACGGCACATACTCATATACATAATAGATTATGTACTAATGAAACCAGTTCAACATTTACTTAAGATTGTACAACACAACGTAATGCTGGTAGAGATTTTACCCCAAAGTTGAAGAAACATTTGCATCATTAATAACAACTTTACGAAGCTAACAATTCTATGAGTTTTAAGGTATTGAAATTACAAAGTTAATTTGTAAAGCATTAATTAGAAAGTCTGAAACATTTACTTCTTTTGATTATTACAGAATCACATAATTTTCTACGATTTTGTTAGAAATTATATATTTTCACTTACTCTGGATGTTCCATTTCAACTTCCATTACAATTTCACGAGGTATGTCAAAGTATTCAGGATCCTTGCCGTCCGCTGACACCACTATGGGTAAAACATCCCACGCCGTGCGGGGCGGTTTCCATCCAAGCTTTATGCAAATCTAAAATGTCATCACTATTTAATACATAAACTTGATTTTGCAAAACATCCTTTAAAAACATGTAAAATTTTATAGTACGAGAAAATACACGAGAATGTGAAAAATACAAAAGAAGCTATAAATAATGTTATTATAATATATTTTTTCGATTTACGCGTATATTTAACATTTAAAATAAAACTATCTTTTCGTTATTATTATTTATTTGCATTTTTGGCTTAAATTCTAATTAAATATCCTAATTTTATGAATATAATAATAGCAACAATAAGTCAATATAATAATAGCAACAAAAAGTAATCAAAAAAAAATCAAAATAAATCCGGTATGTATAGGGAAATCGATACGTTAATATGTATGAAGCAAAATACCTTACCTACTATAAAAATTATTACCTAAAAAGCTTATTACGAGTAAAATTTTAAAACGTACTAGTATTGAAAAATAAACAAATAAGTAACTTTTATTACAAGGGTAAAGCAAACGTTTGTGAACTATGAAAATAAATGAATCTTTATGAGGGTGCCAGCAATTTTAGGAATTATTTAACATAAGTTTTCATATAAACATGGAATCTATTATGTTCATTTTGTTACGGGTTGTTGTTATGTTTTCGTGTTAACATTAGTATTGTACGATTGAATACACATGTACCTAGTACCTACTATTGAATGTATTTTGTTTCATTTAATTTTGATAAACCAAGTTATAGGGCAAATGTAGGTAGGTATTCCAAAAAACCATATGGTGGGAAAGTTTCACACTAAAAGCGTTGTACAAATTTGGATGAAATTTGGTGCACAGATATATTACACACACATAGGGACGCACCAAATTTTCAAATCACCTACATTAATGTTAACTTTAATCTATTATAATTTGTTGGGTTAAAAATAAAAAAAAAATACGCATTCATAATATTAATTTTATCGTCAGTGAATTTAAATAGTTCTTTCATAGTATTTCGTAAAGATGAGAAACTGAGGATCCCACGCCTTAAATGTTAAAAGTGTCTCTACTTTTAGGGTTTTTCCTCAAAGATTATTAGAATGTTGTAGCTAAAATTTTGTAAGTGTATCATGTAAAATGCTACTTAAATAATTCTGCAGTCAAATTATGAAAAAATAAAAAAAGTTTTACACTAACTTTTATATGTATTTAATGTTAAAAATTAATTCTCAATACTAATAAGTCTTGTCTAGAACAGAAGAGTATAACGAAATTATAACAGTATCCTTTGCTTTCTGGCTATTTTGTTCTTTTCCTATAATTTTTAGCCTTATTTGGAGATAAGTTTAAAAGGAGTATATTAATAAAATAAAAATATAAACAGATTGAACATACCTCAGTAAATTCAACTCTAGCAGGGTCGCCCAATACCGTCCCATCTGGCTCTATATACCCAGCGTAGTTAATGAGTTGCGGATTCCATATCCTGTAGTCGTGCTTACCGTCTGTTCGTTGAGGAAATATAGTTATCGCCGACCTACAAATAGGTGATGGGTAAATGGGATGCACAACTAGATTGCGAATCGATGGGACAATTTGCATGGGTCATGTCATTAATAATTGTGAAATTAAACAGTAAAAGGTACACGATTCTAATAAATCTTTTATTGAATACTTCCTTTGATTCGTGTCTTTGCTTGTTTTGGAAAGAAAAACTAAAATTTATCTGTCTTCAAAAGGTACGCTGAAGTTTGTTTAAAAATTTTAATAGATTTATTTCTCACTTGCACTTGTTATATGATAAGAAAAAATAATTAGATGGCCAAAGGAAGTAAATGTGTCTATTTAATGCGATGTCAGCTTTAGCTACGTTAAATTACTTGGACTAACGAGATGTGGCCGGCATTCTTTTAAGAATTAAAAGATAAGTTAGAGAGCTCTACTAAGAAGCGACCTACTAAAATATTTATATACATAATCAGTTTGAATAAAGAAGTTGTATGAAATTATTTAAAAGTAAAACCAGTTTTATTATATTAAAATTGAGAGAATCACACAAAATGTAAGCCCTTTTGCTGCATAATAGGTTTTTATAAAAGTTATCCACCCATTCATTCATTAAGACAATTGTGGTGATGTCAACTCTACCCTCCCTTTTAATTTGCTTTGTTAGAACTTTCATTACGCGTTTTGTTTGGTTACAAAAGAAAGTATACAAAAAAGCTTGTTGACATCGGCTCATTTACTTTTCCCAAAATAAGTCACTTCTGCTACTATATATGTCATTATCGTTATTTTAGTGTGTGATCTGTCTTCATCTATAGGTGTACATGTAATAAAATTCTGAGTCGAAACTGTACATTAAATATTTTTTAGCAAATGCAGCGAAAGCGATGCAGAGGCCGAATCTATAGTTTTTAGAACTTTTGTCTGTCTGTCTGTGACCACATCAAGAGAAACCGCTGGACAGATTTTGATGAAATTTGGTATAATGATAGCTGGTTATTTGGGTCAACATATAGGATACTTTTTACTGCAAGAAAATATATTATTTCTGAGAAATTTATAATAAACTTTAAAACGTAACTAGGAACGAATCCGATCGGAGCGAGGAATAGTCGTTAGTTATTAGATAAACCTCTAAAGTCTAATAGCATAAAACTTATTTCTGAATTACTTTTAAAATTTGTTCATAAAACGCGTTTATATTATCTCCTAAAATAAGTATTAATAAACGAAATAAGTATTTCATAAAAACTATTGCAATAATAGATAAAAAGATATCGTCACCAAATTAGAACAACAAGTACTATTCAGTACTGAGTTAAGACAACAAATATCCGGTGATTCACCTTATTTTGATAAATAACGTGATAATAAATCAGTATGATCATACAGATATCTAAAGGGGTACTGTGCGGTATATAAATATAACTTACCTTATGTTTCCTTTATTTGTGGCGTACTTGATATGATTACAAAGTGCTTCGAACATACCACTTGCGGTCGTTACAGCTCTACAATCGAATATCTGGAAAAACAGACTTTGATAAACGTATTTTATGTTTTGCAGTACCTACTAACGTAAAATGATTATAATTCAGTAATATAATTATTTTAGATAAATATATTAAACTATAACAATTTGCTTTTATTGCAAAAACAATTCTCTTTTTTAACCAATTACTAATTAGATGTGTAAATTTACCTAAGGATCTACAAGTCAATGTTTTGCTAAGCATAATATTTATGTATATAATATACATAACGACACGTTTGGCTCAGTTTGTAGTGACTCTGCTTGCTGAGCCAGCGGTCGCGGGTTCAAATCCCACTCATTTGTGTGATGATCACGATAGTTTGTACTCCATTCGTAGGTGTTTATATTTATATAATTATGTATTTAAAGTTATAATATATGTGTAGTGTATTAACTATCTGGTATCCATAACACAAGTCTCGTAGCTTACCATGGAACTAGATGGTGTGTGTTAATGTCCCAACTTATTTATTATTTATTATTATTATTATTTTAGTAAAGTTATTTTTTATTTATTTATGCCTATGGTGTTGAAATTAGGTACACACTAGTGTAGAACAGTGTGTGTAAAAGATGTAGGTAGATGTATAGGTGTGTTATTTGAATTATGTTTATCGCTTTGAGAAATAATACATTTTATAATATCAGAAGTCTTTCAGACCGACACCAGGTAAACTTTTATATGAAAATACTTAGAATTACGCGAATATTTTACATTATAAATAAAACTATCTTTTTGGATTTTTTGGAGATTTATTTAGATTTTTTGTTTGGTTTGATTGGAAACAGAAAACTAAATCAGTTCTCCAGAAAACCCGTAAAGATAAGTTTATTTAAAATCCCATATAATGTTTAAATAGAATGTAACATATAAGAGCACTTAGATGCAATTGACATTAAAATATGTTGTTCCACTTTCAGTTACAAAAAAAGATTTCTACTAATTATTTTAGCTTGCTTAAATATTCTGTAAAATTTCTAGTTTCATTTTAAATTGCCCTTGACAGTAGAGGGAGATACTACTCGGATTTTAAGACACTTGAAAAATATTCATACTTTAATAGGGAAAAGCCTAATTCAAAAGAAATTACGAAACCTCTTACACATTTTTGTCAAAAATTGGAACTTATTATTTACTTTTATTTTTGTATAATGAACTCGATGAAGTGGCTTTACAAGTAAGAATTTTAAAATATTTGTTAAAATTAACACAAGGATGACACTAATAAAACTTCGAAATATTCCTTGTTTGAATTCTTATATTCAGTCCTTTTGGAACATCAACTTAATTCTTTTAAAATCGTCAGTATGTCTGTCCGTATGGAAGCTGGTGGTAGCTCGGAAAGCAGTTCTGCTGAGTACAGCCGGCGAGAAACTCAACACTTACTCTTTTATTTAATAATAAGATACATAATTTATAATAATAATTTATAATATTAAAAACAATTTATCACTCGTCACACAACAACTACAACAGTGGTAACGAAAACTTTGTAACCCACATCCTATTTTTTTAAATGCATTCCTATCGGCTAAGGTCACATAAATAAACGACTTATACATAAATCATTACAAATTAATCAAATATATTATTTTTTTACTAAAACGCTCATATGTATATAAAAATGCAACCTTATAACGGTAATAAATAGGAATAAGCCCTCCTGAGCATGTCGAAGAAATTATAAGTAATTAAATGTTTCTCCCTCATATTTAAGAAAGATTCCAAGCAGCAAAGAAATATTGATAGCATCATAGTATACCTGTAATTTCTTCCACTGGATCCTCCCTATACATCGTGACGCGTTCCTCCACGCTAGCTTAGCTCCGAATACCAACTCGGGAGTGTTGAGTTGATAAGTACCTTTTTCATTTAACTCTCTTTGAACTTCTTGTAGTCTCTTTACATGGGCTTCTGTGTTTTCTCTATGAAAACAATATTTATAATCACATTTACATTGTACTGTGGGAGAGTGTGGATGTATGCTACTTCCTCACACTCGATGGATTTGAGTGTAGGTCAGAATGGAGATGGCTTATAGTAATAATGATTATAGGGCTAGTTTAAAGTTGTATCTTTTGTGACTAAATAATAAATAATTAAGTTTCATGGATAATAAAAATAGAATAAATTTTGAGTTTGAGTTTAACTTGAGTTTCAAGTATTCTTGGGACGTATTTTTTTACGTATTACATATTATATTATTATTATTGGTCAATTTAATATTTTTTAAATTTTATCAATTCTAAAATCATATTTAAATGTCCACATTGCTCAAAATCATCAGTTTCCCTCACCTGCGTATTGAAGAAAAATATTGGTTGAGAAAAGCTTGAGCTTCTTTGAAGACTTCCTCGGCGGTTCTCGGCGTATCGCCTCTGTTTGGAATGTCCATAATACTGTTTTGACAGACAGCCGGTGTGCATTTTGTATTCTATAACAAACATAAACACCTATTATTTATTTTTATATTAATTGCTTCAAGTGTAACTCCTTTAAAGTTTAATCTCCTTGACCATTACTTTCTTGTTGTTTAAAAAAAATACAAAAAATAATAATAACCAAAAAGAATAATTAGTAATTGTATTTATATTTTATTACTATAAAATTATTTTCTATAAGTTCTAACAACTTAAAATGAACGAAATATTTTATAGCTTAAATTACTAAACGAAATCTTAGGAATGCTTTGTAGCTCGAAGTATCCATTTTCTTCACATTATTGCACAAAAAGCTTGCACCGCTAACCGCACGCTTTAACACTAGGGTGCACTAGTGTGTATTCAAAACTAACATTAGGTTGAAATTTAAATTACCTACTGTAAAACCGCAAAGGCCCATATTGTTGATCTAAAAATATATTTTTTTTTATATGATGATGATGTTCTCCTAGCCGATTTCGGCTACGGCGGCCAATCTCATTGAGATTAGCCAACTGCGCAGGAGATATTATAGTGCTCAAGTATACGCGCAGACACAGGTGCATTCTCTATTCCTATCACTCTCATACTCCGGTGGGACGACCACTCGACACGACCGGTGAGAGTTAAGGCGCAGGACCGACGGCTTTACGTGCTCTCCGAGGCACGGGGGTGAAACACCGCCAACTTCCCAACTCCGGGCTGTTACTGAGACTTACTATACAGAAAGACTCAATAACTAAACTTGGCCCGACCCGGGACTCGAACCCAGGACCTCCGGGTGTGCAGCCGTACATGCTAGCCACTACACCACCGAGGCAGTTTTTTTTATATATCATCTATATGTCATCATATTCTCATATATCTTATGTATCTTATGTATATCATATAGAGCTGTAGCAAACCGTATGTATTCGTTACTGAGTAACGGGTACGCCATCTAGTACCGAGTACCGAAACGTTACTCACGAATGCATTTCGTTACTCGCATTTTCCGTACATATTTTCGTACTAATGTTTTTATTGATTTTTTATTCAGCAAAATACAACTTTCAGTTAATACTTAATACCATTGATGAGTAAATTAGAGAGATTATTTATTTATTTCGAGTTGCATGATTTCCAGATCTTAGAAATTTTGTTTAGAAACAATTTTCAATTAGAAACAACCATTATATTTAGAACACATTTTTAGTTTTTTATCCAACAAATACTTATAATTTTTACTAAATGATTATGTCAAATGAAATCAAAATATACTTCATTCAAATAAACTTTTACAAGCTCTTTTGAATCGTCAATTTTACATTTAAATTAAAATTAAATGTTAGTCCGTTAGGAACTACCGCCGGCTCGGAATAAAGTTTTCTGCTGAGAAGAACCGGCGAAAAACTCAACGGCTCTTTTAAAATAATAATTGTGTACAATATTGTAATACAATAATTATCTATTTATCCTACGTGAGACATGATCATGTGATTATGTGTAATACATACAGATTATGATTTGATAAATCATTCGCGCAATTGATTTTAAATAAAATATGCATTACGACTTCACACTAACGTGATAGATGCCGTTACTTATTCATTTTTAAATTACCTATTTTTATATTTATTATTTAATTTCAAAAATTATTAATAAAAAAATATTGTTAGTAAAGTTTTTAAAAATTATATAGATTTATAAATAATCAAAATTTACGGGTTCTGGATATCATGTAACTCTCCAATTGAAATGGTTTGTTGATCGTGCATTATTCCACAGAAAACAACGCGACGTCAACGATATACGGTATAACGTATAATTTATACCGTACGCAATACATACGCAACACGACTCGATACGATGCTCCACGAGTATGTTATCGGGTATCAAAAGTAACGAGTAACGATTCAAAAGTAACGAGTACTGATGCTATAGTAACGAATGCATACGGGTACGCTATTTGTCGTTACTTTTACACCTGTGATATCATATTCTATCTCTCTTTATTTCGTTTTATAATCCTATAAGACGGCAATACGACATGTGGAAAGAGATTAGGTGCTGGAACGATGTAACACCGCTTTCTTCCAAAACGCAATGCGAAAATAATTTATAATGGTTTATTCACCTGAGTCCGGCATTGAACTCAGGACCTTGAGATTTTCAGCATGCGATTGCAATTTGCGTTCGAACAAGGAGGCAGTTCAAAATAATAATTATATAATAACTGGTATTAACAAGAAAACAAAATTGTATTTCGTAGATAAAACACTATATCTTAAATATATGTACTTACGTATATATATATATGTACATATTTATGTGCCTATCTATAAAGCATGAATTCGATTCCGCTCGGGTTAAATATTCGTATACGATGTAAAACGGCAAACGTTAGCTTAGACAACTGAAAAATAGATATGCTATTTTTTTTTCAGTAACATATTTTATGAACGAAAAACGTGGACAAATTTCTTAGAGAAAAAATGTCTTGAAGATAAAAATATTACAATTTATATTTCTTGACATTTTTTTGTCAGTAATAGTTTTTATATTTATTTATTTAAACTTTTAATTTGTCGTTTGTTTGCACAAAAATAATTGAAAATCACGATTTGATGTTTATTGAGAAGATCGTGCTCTACGTGTATTAAAAGTTGTATAAACTCGTGTAGAAGAATGGGATTATGGCATCGTTTCTATCTGAATGAATTAGGATCTTGACAAAAGAATCCAATGCCTAGTGTAGCCCGGCGAGAGAGCCTAATAAAGGAGTTGCATTATGCAGACAGTAATGAATCGTTTCCAATCCTATTTTTACTTGCTTGGGTGTTTTAATATGCATGTAATTTTATGATAATATTGAATACATTTTCTGCATTTAATAGAAAAAATAACTTAAGTTTTCCAAGATGTATGCAGTAGAGTATGTAAGTGACATAGTTTAGTTACATTTAATCATAATTATTGTGCTTTATTTATATGTATACTATTTCTTTACTAAAGTAGGGTCAAAGATTAAAGGAAACATTTATACGATTGTATACCTAATTTCGATTGCAATTAGTTTGTTGGTACTTTAGAAACGTGACATCAGCATCTGCTAATTAGGTTAACATTGTCGTGAGCTCCTCAGGGACTTGTCGTCTGCAACATTCAGGGTTCAATGAAGCTCAGAATAGGAGATTGACCATTCGTTTTGAATATAAATTTACCCTTTACCCAAACTATATAACTAAATCTATGAAGCTCTATTTATATATAAATCTTTAGAGTTTGTGTTAAGTTTTTTTATTGCTTTAATCTCTTGAAATATCAGCCAAACTCGAAAATAGTTTTTTTTTTCATTTTATAGCGCCTGTATTGACAACGATTATAGGCTATGTGACAGTATCCAAATATAGCAGAAGAGAAAATGTGTATTTATAAATGAATATACTGTGCGAGCACGGCCGCGGGAAAACCTAGTATTCATATTAAGGTATATTAAACCAGTTATTTTATCGATATTGATAAAATTGAATTATCCGTTATTGAAAGAACTATTTATTTTTAAGCGAATATAATTTGCACGATAATAAACTAGCAAAAATTAGATATGACGTACATATGTATGTACTCGTATGTTCGGGCTAGTATAGAAAACAGCTAAATCGATTTTAATTATATTTTAACAAGTATAAAATTTTAGGTACCGAGGAATGATATTTAAGCTATTTTTTTATTCCCGGGGAAACTTCACCTTTTTACCGCGCTTTATTTTAACCATATTAGGATTAACAAGGTCGAGAGCCATTAGCCTCATGCGAGAACCAATCCTACGACCTTTAACATAATAAGTAGCCACTCACAGATATAGGGGGTACATATCTGTCTATATATCTGTATTGTATCACATCACCCATTTTTATTAAACTAAAACATTCATTCAGAGAAAATTATAACACCAATTTGCACGTAGCATTCAATATACGAGTAACCAGTTATTACGTAGCAACAACATCAAAGTGTTCACAATGCATTTAGAATTAACTCCGCGGAAATGACGTCCACATTTGATACGAGGAAAAATGTGACGGATCGTGTCATTTTTTAAATTCTGTTTATTGAAGGTTGATAAATTTAGTAGTCGCAGATGGCGGGTTTATTTAAAGCTTGTGACTGATGTATTTTATAATGGCATATCATACTAATTGGGCGGCATTAGTAAGCCCTTCGTCGGCCAAAAATATATAGATACTTATTAAATAAATAAAAAGGTTCGACGTTCATACTAAAGAAAATGAACTCTTACGAATTCATTTTTTCAACCGACTTCAAAAAGGAGGAGGTTCTCAATTCGACTGTATTTTTTTTATGTTGTTACCTCAGAACTCCGTAATTTATTAACCGATTTAGACAATTTTTATTTTGTTTGAAAGGGTATACTTCCAGATTGGTCCCATTTAAATTAAAAAAAAAATACACCCCTAAGGGTGGAAAAATAACTAATGATGAATTTAACCTGCTTCTAATTGTCATATTGACTTGAAACTTTGCAAGTGTTTTTATTTCCATTGATAGTACAGTGGTTCGGTATTGTTGACCTGATCTGATGGTAAGGCCAGAAGGTGGATAGGTGGAACTCTTCAACGGCTAATAGTAGATACTTTGAGTTTGGGTTTATTTTGTTTGATTTGACAAGCCTAACACTTTAGAATTCTTACTTTGCTACTACTGTCTACACTAAAAAGGAAAAAATAAAAACTTTTTAACAAAAAAAAAAAATAAAATCGACTTCAACAAAAGCACTAAAAAGTAAAAAATAACTGATTGGTAGTTTTCATTTACGTCGGGAACCAAAAATCAAAATAAATTCGCGAAAAAATCCGAAAAGATAGTTTTATTTAAAATGTCGAGTATTCGCGTAAATCTAAGAACGTATTATACTTACCTAATCAAATATTTTCGATGTCGGTGTGCTTTGGCTAAGGAATTAAAGCCTACCTATTAAATACATACCTAATCAAATATTTTCGAAATCGGTGCCAGCCCATACAAAGCAAAGCACACCGACTTCCAAAATATTTGATTAGCTATGTATAGTAAATGAAAACTACCAATCAGTTATTTTTTACTTTTTAGTGCATTTGTTTGAAGTCGGCTTTTATTTTTTTGTTAATTTGTTAACGGCTTCAAAACGTGCCAGGTGAGTACAGACAGTCTATATCATCAATGTCACATAGTATGAACAAGACATGAAAAAGACCTCTTACTAAAGAATCAATTAAGATGTTTAAATACAATCAACCTACTATTATAATGCGAATAAATGCGAAAGTTTGAATGTAATTTGGATAAATTTAGTACACAGAAAGATTATTATTATCTGGAGAAACATATACTGTAAGCACCCAGTGATGCATCTTAGCAAAGCGAAGCGAAGTTACGAGTTAGTCGCTAGTAAGAAATATTCAATACACACTCTAGAACTCCATGGAAAATTATATGATACATGGAAAATTTTATTACCAACTTATAGAAGTGCAATAAATTTATTATATTCAAAAATTTCACTTTCATATTATCATTGTGTCCTTATGTCCTTACAAAGGTATCGTATTAATTATAAATAAGGTTTTTTTTTAATTTAGTAATTATAAACTTTGCATAGTTTTAGATAACAAATTTATTTTATTCATTATTGAATTGACTAATCAAATGTATAATTAGTGACATTATCAGGCCATTACGGAATCTGAATATTCATTTTATATTACAATCCTAATCAGATTTCAATCTGGTTAGAGGCCGATGTGTTTGTTGAACAAACAATTTAAATACCTTGCCTGACATCTGATTATTTAAACAAACTATGAATATGGTTTCCCCCAAAATTCACAAATTGTTTTTAGATTAATAATTAAAATATATTTCCTTGTAAGTTGTAATAAAGCTAACGTATGATAGAATTAAAATGTATGAAAATGTGTTTGAAGTTTTTCCCGCAGCAATAGAACGACAAATTATGGGCTGGAGATCTCTACCAAACGGCCAAGTACAAGGTTATACGCCGTAATGTTTTTGCCACGTACATACATGTATCTATGTATGTACTGCGGATAAAATAATCTATACATACAATAAAACTGTAGAGGTCGACTGTCTGTACATAGAAAAAAAAATGCTAAAAACGTAGCCAGGGAAATGTAAGAAGAGATATAGAACAAATCCAGATTTTTCCAATTTTTTTGTTTCCCTGTCTGTTTGTCTGTTTGTACGGGATAACCTCCGAAACTCCGAAAACCTTATTTCCCCGGTCAACATTTTAGATACTTTTCCTCCCGGAAAATTAAAGAGTTCCCGTGGGATAGTTAAAAAACTATAATAACTTACACAGCTTAGTATACAAAAACTACTAATTGGATTTTAATTAAACTTTACCATAATACATCAGAATAATAAATACGCTACTTTTTATCCCGGAAAAATGTACAGTAAAAATGTACATATACATATGTAATTAAGCCTAATTAATGTACTAATTGATAATATTTATTAGACGTGATAAATAACATAGAACTTCTGCGCTTATTAGTACCTAACTATTTATTATTGCACAAATAATACTGTACTAGTAGTTATTTTAATATGTAATATTAACTTATGGTATTAATTTTAATTAGCTAGTTTTACATATGTATTTTAATTAAAAAAAAATATAAATGAAAATAAATGCATTTTCTATTTATCAGTAGCTCTTGTCAGTTACTGTGCATGTTTCTACTAATGAATTATGTTATAACAATTAAATATGACGTCTAGCTTATACGAGACCACGTAGTATAAATAACTCTTAAATGAAATAAAACTTTGTAATGTTAATAGATCGGATAATAAACCATAATTTTTTTTTGAAGTGAATCTTCTTTAGAATCGTTGTGATTTGAAACTCGATAAAACGTGAATGCGACACTAAAAAGAGACAAACACATAAATATATAGGATTAAGCCGACGAGAGAATGAGAAAGAATACATGTTGCCATGGTAACCGTTATTATTGTCTGACAAATCTATACAAAATAAAAATGAATCAACGAAATGTATGTACATACACGCTTAACTTCCGACCGACTGCACCAAATTGGATAATTCTTTTTTTTGTGTTTGTTATTGTCAGCACAAGTTTTGTATAGAAGAAAATTTAAAAATTTTATTTTACTAAAATAGGTTTTTTTAAAATCTCATGATATTAAAAGTGAGTCAGGAAATCATCCCTTAAGGATATGAGAATGGGGATGAAAGTTTGTATGGGGAAGCAAGCTAGGGACGAACCCGAGCGAAGCGAGGCTGAATCGCTAGTATATAATATTATGTTCTTTCCGTATATAAAATTCTATAAAAAATATATGACTGTAATATGCTTAATTAATTATTGATTTGTTTTAATTTAATTGCGATATTTGCCAAAAAAGTTTTACTTCAACCGCGCGTTAAAGTTACAAGCACCCATTTTTTTTAATTATCAGCATTTCAAGTTAAAGTTTACCACTAATGTAAAAAAATATATCCAACTAGATTATATTGCACCGATAACTCATTACTCGCAGTGACATTTCGAAAGTGCAATGACAAAACCATAACTACCTTGTGTACCGTCTCTTGTTTGCTTATTGGTTTATCAAGTGCCTAATAATGGTATTACGATACAATCGAGCCGGTCCGAGACAATCAACCGCTTGTCTTGTCTCAACGGTGACATGTATTGACAGATCAGAACAAGATACTGATTGGAGTACGTTTCATATAAATTAATATGATTATTTCATAGCATTACAATTGTTTGTTTTATATTATTACTCGCAATTAAAAATAATAACTATATTTAGATTAAATTACATATTAAATTAAATTTTCCTATATTAAAGCGTGTTCGATTTATCAGCTTTAATTAAGTCTGGCGCCACAGATTAAACATAGTTTTCTTAATAATTTGTAAATGACGCGCTTTTTAAAGTTCTATACAGCCAAAATTGTTTAGAAATAAAAATATTAATTATTATATATTAATGATAATAATACGTACGAACGTATATAGATAATAAATATTTTAAAAATTGTTAAAATGAAAACAAAATTATATATTACAAATAGTTTAACAAGTACATATATACCTATTTATAGTATAAAACAGCAAGTAGGTATAACTCTTCTTTGTCATCAAACCCCGAAATTATATTGTATTTTAATATTTTCCTAAGACAAAGTGATTGCCATCATGATGGTGATTTATATTGCCAGTTAGAATAGCTCATTAATTATCTTTATCAAAATTATAAGAAATATATTATGGTAGCAACATTTATTTAACTAACGGTTTAGAATTTAAAGCCCTAAGTGTAATAGGCGACTATAATATCAAACTGTATTAAATAAGATAAATTCTTTGTGTATTATATAGGAATAAGTATGTTATTTATTTATTTGACTTTTTATATTAGACATTTTAAATAAATAAATAATGTTTTTCGTAGTCAAATCCATGATCAAGAATCAAAACTTTTTTCAACACGGTTTTTTTAAGTACATAATATTATATTTCACATAACATAAATATATAATCCGACCGCACAAACCTAAGCCTTTAATTTAAGTTAGTTAAAACATGACCATGTACTCGTAAATAATGATATACTAAAATTGAGTTCAATGTACTTTCATGGACCGTTATTAGCTTCTGACAATAAAATTGACATTTCAAATTATCAGGAAGTATCTCGATGCCTACCTGGCTCGGCGATTCGTAGAAACCGAGCTATTAAAATCTATTAGGTAATCTATACACTAGCGACTCACCCTCGCTCCGCTCCGGTATGTCCCTAGTTACGTTTTGACGTTTAGTACAGATTTTTTAGAAATAAGATATATTCCCTCAGTAAAAAATATTCTATATATTGACCCGGATAACCAGCTACCATCATACCGAATATCATTAAAATCCCTCCAGTGGTTTTTGCGTGATGCGGTAACAGACAGACAGACAGATAGACAGACAAAAATTCTAAAAACTATAAATTCGTTCTCTGTATCGATAATAATGTTTATTTCAATAAGATTTTCCAAAAAATATTTAATGTACAGATTCGGCTTAGTTAGAATTTTATTATATTATATAGATTTTAAAATTGACAATCAAGAGGCGAAATGCCAGCTGTTGTTGAGAGGAGGCTATATCATTTTACGCCCACATACATTTACATACTTTATATTGCGCTAGGATTTTATTTCTTGTATTATTACCGGTGTTAATACATTTTAAAATCAATTAAATCAATATTCCAAATTATTAATTTTTTTTAATGCTCTATTGTTACGGACGACGAGCAACGAGTGACGACGGGCCCGACGAACCACGACCGCCCCCGACGGCGATAGTAGCATATGTCCGTCTCTCTCTAACAAATCTATGTGCACGCAAAGTATCATGTACGCGCAATAGATGCCCCCCCCTTGCATTGTATAAAGCAACCAATTAGAATTAAGGAAATTATCTTATCTCGTTTAGTAGTATGCCTATTGTCAATGTTAATGCTAGAATAAGTATTAGGGCATTTTGTATGTAAATTCAGTATTCAGTTGACTACCGTTGAATAAAGTGTTCTCTTCAGTTCAAATATTGTAAAGTAAAATAAAAGCAAGTTATACTCAAGAAGTGTTTTATTACATCGAAGGAAGAAAAATAAATACAGTCCACTACAAGCTGGCCCTCCGACCCGGATAGAAGATCAATCCAGTATTGAAGAATGGTCATCACCAGGAGCCAAGGAGACGCTGCCGAGATGGACGCCCAGCGCCGCCCAGAGGAGCCGCACCGCTCAGAGGAGCCGCGCCGCCCTGGCACCCCCCGCCGCCTAGATCAGCGTCGTCCAGACCTGCGCCGCCCAGAGGACCTGCGCCGCCCAGAGGATCTACGTCGCCCAGAGGATCTGCGCCGCCCAGGGGAACAGCAACGCTTGGAAGATCAGCAGCACATGGAAGAAACAGCAACACCTGGAAGGTCAACCCCGTGTGGAAGATTGGAGCCAGGGAGCTGAACAAATTGAACTGGAGCGAAGACGAAGACTGTCTCTGAATCCACCAGCATCACCAACCACGCCCATGGATACGGAGGTTGGGCTAGGGGCTACGAACGACGCCTCTGCCCCCACAACCTCTGCTGCCTACAGACCCTTGAAGACTGGAGACCGACCCCGAACCAGGTCACCAGGGCATTCAGTGCGATCGACGGCAAGCGTGGCTGCTAGAGTACGGCTGGCAGAACTTGAAGCTGCAGAGAAGCTTGCAGCCCTGAGGAAGAAGGAATTGGAGATCGAAGCTGAACTCGTCAGAAAGCGACTGGCTGCAGACATCACCAATATCCAAGAGGAGCAGGAGAGCCTGCATGAAGAGAACCTCGACCACCAACAGAAGGTGGACACATGGCTCCGCACCAACCCCGTCAGTGCACGGGGGGAGGAGGAGGAGCAGAGAAGGAGGGGAGGGGAACAACACCTCCGGTTCAACGTTAGAGGAAGATCACCCACTCCGACCAGAAGGAAACCAGGGATTGAGCATTTGGCTGAAGCCCTGGAGAAGATGGCTAGACCCAGAATAAGATGCGCTGACCTACCGATCTTTTCTGGAATAGCCAACGAGTGGCTGTCGTTCAGAGCAGCCTATCAAGACTCTACGAGGATATACCAGATATCAGCGAACGAGAACCTGCAGAGACTGAGGAGCTGCCTGCGGGGAGAAGCAAGAAACGTCGTAGCCGGCCTGTTACATGCCGCTACAGATCCTGACGTCGTGATGAAGACCCTCGAACAGTGCTTCGGAAGGCCTGAGGTCATCATAGATCAAGCCTTCCTGGAATTAAAGAAGCTTCCGAGACCCGGATCATCAGCAGTAGACCTGAACAGCTTTGCAGTGAAGGTTCAAAGCGTAGTCAGCATCCTGAACAGCATCGGACGCCAGGGATACCTCTACAACCCAATGCTTGCAAGAGAGGTCTTGGACAAACTGAGTCCACACATCAGAGCACGCTGGTGTGACTACGCCGAGGAACATGAAGTTGCACTACAACCAGAGATTGTAGTGCTGTCTCGCTTTCTCATGCGCGAGGCAGACCGGGCATTGAAGCATGCATATGCCCCACCTACGAGCGTCTCAACACCTGCTGCAACCCGGAGGGAGACTAGACCCTCGATGAACACCGGGAACCAGAGGAAGAAGATGAGCGCCGTGTATAACGTGACTGAAGCTGAAGAGGAACAAGTCAGCCAATGTCCTAGCTGTGAGCAGACTCACGCACTGCCACAGTGCCCCAAGTACAAAGGGCTCTCGCTAGATGAACGATGGGAACTGGTGAAGGAAAAGAAGTTATGCTTCAAGTGCATAACTAAGAAGCACAGACGCAGCAATTGTAAAGCGAAGCTATGCGGTGTGAACGAGTGTCGCAGTCCACACCATCCGACCCTGCACCGAGAGGAGAAGACACCCAAACCCTTGATAAGTGAAACCGAAGCCGTGCTATCGGTGGCAACCAAAGCCACTATGTCAACTCAAGCGGTTCTTCTGAAGATGTGCCCAGTCACCGTCGTCGGGCCACGGGGGGAGGAGAAGACCTATGCTCTACTGGACGAAGGGGCTACCATCACCCTCATCGACGAAGAGCTGGCGAAGAAAATCGGCGCCAAGGGACCTCTCACACCGCTTCACATGCACGGGGTCAACATGACTCAGCACGAGGAAGATAGTCAGCTGGTTACGGTACACCTGGAGGGGAAGGATGGAAAGAGACACAAGCTTCGAGCACGAACGATCAAGAATATGAAGCTTCACCAGCAGTCCATTCCCAGCGCGCTACTGAAGCAAGAACACCTACGAGATCTGCCAAAGGAGGAAGTGTGCTACGACCAGGCACACCCTGGCATCCTGGTGGGGACAGACCACTGGGAGTATATTGTATCCCGAGAGCTACGAGTTGGAGGCCCGAATCAACCAGCCGCCTCCAGAACACAACTCGGCTGGGTGGTACACGGAACAGCACCACGCAGCGTAATCCACAACCAGGATGGCGTTCTTCATGTATTCACTGTTGAACCTAGTGGAGGCTTGAAGGAGCAGCAAGACCAACGCCTTCATGACCTGGTGGAGGAACATTTTCGGATCGACGCGCTCGGCATCGCTCACAAGTCACGGGTGAGCGAGGTGAACTCCCGGGCAACAAAGATCGTCGAGCAAACCTTAAAGAAGGTCGAAGGTGGATACCAGGTGGGATTGCCCTGGAAACAAGACGACATTAAGATGCCGCCTAGTTTCGACGCAGCACTTCGCCGTCTTACGAAGATAGAACAGAAGATGGATGCCGCACCTGCCTTCGCCAAAGAATACACCAAACAGATAGAAAACCTGCTTGCAAAAGGATACGCTGTGCCATGCAACGGCACGGAGCGTTCGAGCCCGGTCTGTTGGTACCTACCACACTTTGCCGTGCAGAATCCAAACAAGCCGGGGAGACAAAGATTGGTATTTGATGCAGCAGCCAAGAGCCGAGGGGTCAGCCTCAACGATTACCTACTGGAGGGACCTGATCTACTGACGTCGCTTCAAGGCATCCTGTTCAGATTCAGGGAGCGACCAGTAGCCATCACTGCTGACATACAGGAGATGTTTCTCCGGGTAAAGATTCGACCGGAGGATCAACCAGCACAACAGTTCCTGTGGAGGGGCGCCGACCGAGACAATCCACCTCGCCACTACAAAATGACGAGCATGATTTTTGGCGCAGCGAGTTCACCCTTCATGGCCCACTACGTGCGAAATCACAATGCGCAGGAGCACGCGCAAGACGCATCCTCGTGCCTTGGAAGCCATCACGAGGAGTCAACTACATGGACGATTTGGTGGCGAGCTACGACACCACAGAAGAAGCTCGACGCGCCATCCAGGAAACCAGGGAGGTGCACGCAGCGGCTGGATTCACCCTACGTGGATGGAACGCCAACGCAAAAGAAGTGATTGGCGACGTGCCCACGCAGCTGCGGGCGACATCACCGACGCGACTAGGAGGAGACGGGCCCGAGAACAAGATACTTGGCCTGCACTGGGACGCCGAACGGGACGAGCTGGGGTTCAATACCTCAATGAACCGAGTTCCTGCGGAAGTACGCGCCCAGACCCGTCCGCCTACCAAGCGAGAGGCGCTCAGCGCGGTCATGTCTTTGTATGACCCCTTGGGACTGCTCAGCCACTATACAATAAGAGCAAAAATCATCCTGCAGAGTCTCTGGCGCATGAAGATGGAGTGGGATGAACCGATTCCTGCAGAAGAAAACGAAATGTTTGAAGCGTGGCTGCGGCAGTTACCCGACCTCACCTGTCTGCGACTGGAACGCTGTTACGCCCTGGAGGGTTACCAGGGCCTGGAGCTACATATATTTTGTGACGCCAGCGAGCAAGCCTACGCAGCCGTGGCTTATTGGCGGGTCGCACGACCCAATGGAGCAATTACCGTAAGCCTCGTGACCGCCAAGGCGAAGGTGGCTCCAAGGCGCACACAAACGATACCTCGCCTGGAGCTACAAGCAGCAGTCATCGGCGCCAGACTGGCGGAAACTATAAAGAAAGAGCATCGTGTGGAGGTCCAGAGGACAATGTACTGGACCGACTCCACAACTGTCATTCATTGGATACGGCACGACGCGCGGAGGTACACACCGTTCGTCGCGCACCGGCTCGGAGAGTTGGCCGAGCTGACACAACCAGAAGAGTGGCGATGGGTCCCGACCAGTGATAATGTAGCTGACGACGCTACACGATTTGCGCACACTCGCATCACCAGTGACGACCGATGGTTCCGGGGACCAGAATTCCTACGTCAGCCAGAGGAACTATGGCCGGTCGATGAACGATCGACAGAAGAGGAGGAGGTCCTACTGCACGTGACCACAGAGGACCAGCAGGGTGACGAGTGGTTGCCGGATCCTGCGCGCTTCTCCAAGTTCGAGACACTGGTCAGAGCAGCCGCGAGGGTGTTAGTGTTCGTGGACAAATGTCAGCGTCGGGCTACGGGACTGGAGCATCGACACATCGAAAAGGCCGAGCGCGCACTCATACGCCGCGCTCAAAAGGACAGCTTTCAAGAAGAGCTGCTACGGATGAAGGCCTCACATCCTCTTCCCAAGGCGAGCCGACTGTTCCGGCTGGATCCAGTGCTAGAGGAGGGAATATTGCGGGTGCGAGGCCGTATAGGAGCCGCCACTGCACCGCTTGAAGTGAAGCGACCCATCATCCTCGACGGACGCCACCGCATTACTAAGCTCATAGTGCTACGAGAGCATTGCGCTGCGGGTCACGCTAACCGTGAGCGTGTGACCAACGATCTGAAGGCAGCGATATTGGATTATACACCTACGGCCTACTGTGCGCACCATAGAAAGGGAGTGCGCCCTCTGCAGAGTAAGAAGAGCGAAGCCCCAGGTCCCGTCGATGGGAGACCTACCCCGCGCTCGCCTCGAACCATTTCGCCGCCCTTTCACTCACTGTGGGGTGGATTACTTCGGACCTATGATGGTGAAAATAGGACGACGTCGAGAGAAGAGATGGGGTGCGTTGTTTACGTGCCTCACGTCGCGCGCCGTACACCTAGAGATCGTTTCATCATTATCTACGAGTTCGGCGATCATGGCATTGCGAAGAATGGCAGCAAGAAGAGGATGGCCGAGCACTATGTACTCAGACAACGCCACGAATTTCCGAGGCGCCGACAACGAGCTACGGGCCGCCTACGCCGAGTGGGCGCCAGCACTGAAAGAAGAGGGCCTACTTCATCGTATGGAGTGGCGCTACATACCTCCAGGTGCCCCGAACCAAGGGGGCGCATGGGAACGACTAGTGCGGTCAGTGAAAGTCCGCACTAGCCTCCACCTTAAAGGAAAAGGAGCCGACGGAGGAAGTACTATGGACTCTGCTGGTCGAAGCGGAGTACTCTATCAACGCCCGACCCCTGACTCACGTTAGCGTGAGTCCAGACGACCCGGAGGCACTGACACCCAACCACTTCTTGTTGGGATCATCTGCTGGCCTACCCATCACTGGGCCATGCGCCGACGACGATCGACGCACCTGGCGGGCCAGCCAGGCGCTCGCCGACCACTTCTGGCAGCGATGGGTGCGAGAGTACCTACCAACTCTCGTTCCTCGCGGCGAGCCGACAAACAACACCAAGCAGCTACAGCAAGGAGACGTCGTGGTCATAGTCGACCACATCCTGCCACGCAACGTGTGGCCTATGGGAATCGTGAAGCAAATCTACAGGGGACCTGATGGCGGCGTGCGAGTAGCGGATATCCAAACGAAGACCGGAGTCTTCAAGCGTCCCGTCACGAAGCTCGTCGTGCTCGTGAAGGAGGAGGCTCGCAGCGCTGCGCCGGGGGGAGAACTGTTACGGACGACGAGCAACGAGTGACGACGGGCCCGACGAACCACGACCGCCCCCGACGGCGATAGTAGCATATGTCCGTCTCTCTCTAACAAATCTATGTGCACGCAAAGTATCATGTACGCGCAATAGATGCCCCCCCCCTTGCATTGTATAAAGCAACCAATTAGAATTAAGGAAATTATCTTATCTCGTTTAGTAGTATGCCTATTGTCAATGTTAATGCTAGAATAAGTATTAGGGCATTTTGTATGTAAATTCAGTATTCAGTTGACTACCGTTGAATAAAGTGTTCTCTTCAGTTCAAATATTGTAAAGTAAAATAAAAGCAAGTTATACTCAAGAAGTGTTTTATTACATCGAAGGAAGAAAAATAAATACAGTCCACTACACTCTATAATATTCTATTTCATTAGATTAATTAAAAAAATCATAAAAATAATAAGCCTGCACGGCAGGCAGGCTGTTGGTGAGTGGTGATTGGTGACTCCACGGACCTGAGATCTCCGGGGGGAAATAATATAATAGAAACAATATATTTGTAAAATTTTAAATATAAAGTAGCCTATACGTGTTGGAACTGTGACCCCGTAAGCCTTACAAAGGACCGGGCTCTTTCAAGCCCTTGAAATCCGAAGTGCTAAAAATGATACTGTTAAATACATACTAATTCGTGTATTATCTAAAAGTAACCTAACTTTCAATAAAATAATATTTAATAAAACAACTTTTTTAAATTTCTCTTCTTTTTTAAAAATAATAAATTCTTATGTACTATTTAGTAATAAAGACAACTAGATATATAGCCAGATGCAATAAAACTGTGTAGTGATGTTATGTCATAAAACGTTTATATTCTATTTAGTTTATATCGTTGCCTGACTTAAGCTCATAAAGCTTTGATTTAACTAGCTTCCTTTGTTGTCTCCGGTTAATTTGTAATACATTTTTGAAGAAATTAACATTTAATACTTGAAATAAAGTTTGGCATAATTTTCCGTAACACTAGAATAATATCATGATGACATAGAACTGGCCTAATAATAGAGCAGAAATAGTGACTGTTCAACAACATTACACATTATTTGTTTTTATTCTTAAGAAATGTAGAAACTGCCGACTTGAGAAATTTCTCTTTGACTTTATCATTTTAAAATAAAACAAAAATATTTTTTCCTTATAACTGTTTTTTACTTTGCAAAATTCCGAAAATATATTTGCTTTTAAACCAGTTTTAATAAAAAGATTTATTCAATATTTCAATGTCCCAACATATTTATTTATTCATTTATTTTATTTCTATTTAGTTTTTGATAAAATAAACAAAATTGTATCATTTTAATGTAAAAGTAGTATTAGATACGTTACTATTGTTAAAACATTCCTAGAAGCCGAATATGAAAGACTGCTAACCGACTAAGAGCATAATCATGTCATTTGACCCTTTAATTTACCTGATATAGCGTAATTTTCCTATCAAAATTTTCTGTTTGTCGCACAAACACTGTCCTTAATTATGCTTATCGTCATGATTAGAAATCACATAAAAGCTTTTTCATATAAATACAGTCTTGTTTTGTTAGAAAAGGTTTACCTCAATATTCAATAGAGATCTATATATATATAATAGTTAATAACTAATAAGTAAGGCTTCTAACTTATATATTCTAACATATATAATCTGTATTTTATATTATAAAGAGGCAGAGTTTGTTTCTTTGTTTTTTTTATTTGTTTGTTTGAACGCGCTAATCTCAGGAACTACTAATCCGATTTGAAAAAAAAATATATTTGCATTTGATATCCCTTTTATTGACCGATACTATAATAGGCATACTAAATGTCAACAAATCGGGCGGACTTCCATACATTATTCCATATTAAACCCGATGAACCATAGTAATGCGAGTGTAAGTCGCTATATAACATAAAGACAAAGAGTTTTTTTTTGTAGATTGAACGCGGGCGAAACCGCGGGTTCTGGTCTTATAAACGTATTTTTAAAAGGTTAGCAAATAAAACTGTAATAGTAAATGGGATAAAGCAAAATTTGGCTTTCTACTTGAGGAAAATATTTTAAACGTACTTTTTTACTCTTAATACTGTTCATAAATTATAATATTTTCTATACATAAATTAGTATCAATAACTAATGATAATAAATGAGCCACTTTGCTTAGACGGCTTACGTCTTGCAACAGCCTAACTGAATCCTTATTCTACTCTTATGGAAACCTGTTTTTTGATACAAAAAGTATTGCTAGGCCCCATAAATTTTAAAATTACATCGTCCTCCGCTCAAAAAAATAAAAATATGGCATAAAACAAAAAAAACACACTACAAATGAACTTTCGTGGTCACTCGGTAATTATAAATATAAAAAGAAATAACACTAAAAAGAATCTACCATGATCTATAATTTCTCAAAAAATATGGCATGAGGCATCAAAAGTCTTATAAAGGAATCCCAAGAAATCCAGACTGAAAAAAATTGAAAACGTGACAGATGGATCTATTAACTAACAATGAAATTCGATTTATCAATACGTTGAACCATATAATTATTGCGCCCGCGCTGCCTGCTCGGGGTTTTTCCCGTATCCGCTTCGTCATGTGCCTGCTAGTCTGAGGATCGTCTGTATCTTTGGAATCTTTCTTTTTTATTCTATTTTATTTTATAAGCTTTACCTACTTGTTACAAGCTTTTATTTAACTTTTCGGGTTAAATCTTGCAATAGAATTTTAAAGCAGTTTTCCTCAACCGATTGAGCTGCATACACGTTTAGATGACAACCCATAGTTAGATAAATGATCTCATTCTAAATCCAACATGGCGGATCCCCAAGCGATGTTTTTTATGCACCATGATATGGATATCAATTAATGAAAGGGTTTGCTGAGAAGAATAGAAATAAATACTTAAAGATCCTAGTTAGTATTATTATAAAGGCGTAAGTTTGTGAGTAGGTATGTGTGGATATCTGGATGTCTAAATGTATGGATGTTTGTTACTCTTTTACGCAAAGACTACTGAATGAATCTTAATAAAATTTTACAAAAACATAAGCTCAAACATTAAAATAACACATAATAATGCTACTTTTTATTTCGGAAAAATGTATCTACGGCTATCGTGGGATCGATTTGTTTTTGTTTTTCTAGAGGCGAACCCGACGGATAGTAAAAAATAAAGTTTAAATTAAATCAAACTTATTTATAACACAATTAATTTGATATAAAAGCTTGTTCTTAAAACTGTTTTTAATATTATTTTTTACTGTTTAATGTAATCTTAGAAGTTATAATAATACTTTAACATACTCTCTATTGTCGCAACGAGTTTAAACTTTGTAAATGTATGCATATAGGACGACAATATCTGATGATGGAGCTAAAAAATTTAATGGAACTCTGCAATAACAACTCAGTACTTATGTATCTACTACTTTGAGTGTAAAATGGGCCCATGTGCTTTGCTTTACTGAGTCCACTACATTATTGTTAGTCGAAAGCGTGTTAGTGTTCGTTTTTTTTAAAAGATTTACGAAGCGTCTTAGATAATTTTATAATTATATAGGAAATCATAACGACAATCATTCACAATCCGTATACAAATCTGTAAATATGTATATTTATTTTAAAATAAGATAATAAATAAAATTCATTGCCATTTTCATTTACTGTTAAATTATGTTATCATAACTAAAACAGTCCGTCAAAGGTCCGTCTTAATAGTAAAAACCTATTTGATGATGTTTTAATTTTGATGACAATGGTTGCTTGGTTAATACAGTCAATAAAACGGGATATTTACCATATTTAGCACTTATTTTTGAGGGTTCCCGATACCCTCCCCCCCACGTGCGTTCACTTTGTCGTGGTGGGGGGCTCAGTAGTGCCCGGCAATACAGCCGGGCGCGAAGCCAAGAAACGCACAGGGAGGTGGCCCACTTCGGTGGGCGGTGGGAGGTGGCCCTCTTCGGAGGGCGGTGTACCATGCGGGTTGCTCCTGGTACTTCTCTGACAGCAGAGTGGATCTTGGAGCAACCCCGTGGTTGTTGTGGTGTGCTTCGGCAGACCTGCCGTCGGGGCGTCGTAGTTGAATGCGTAAGCGATCCTGCGACGCCCCATTTAGACGGGGGAAGGCTTGGTTGGGTTTTAGTGGGTAGTACTGGCTTAGTCGGTGAGTTCCACACCTCGTGCGTAAATGCATTTCCCAACGTTAAAAAAAAATGGTCACGAGTTTACTCTATGGTATATCCGTGACCATGAAAGTTTTAAGACTTATAATTTACGAAATAATTTGCATAAAGCTATCTAATACCATATTTATGAACTAGCATTGCCCGCAGCCCCGCCCGCGTATAGGTGACCATAAACCAAATTCTTAGGTTTTACAGATTAGTATACTCTTGCATTGCAGTTTTTACATTTTTTCTCAGAAATGAGATATTTTTCCGTGGTAAAAAGTATCCTATATGTTGACCCGGATAACCAGCTATCACCATACCAAATTTCATCAAAATCCTTCCAGTGGTTTTTCTGTGATGCGGTAACAGACAGACAGACAGACAAAAAATCTAAAAACTAAAGATTTGGCATAATGTTTGTTTCAATAAGATTTTCCAAAAAATATTTAATGTACAGATTCGGCCTGGTTACAATTTGATTATACATAGGTATAGATAGATATAGGTTTGTATTAATTTAGCCTCTACGATGTAGATGTGGGTGAAGACACTGATAGTATTATAATATTTTTCCTTAGCACACAGCATGTAGGTCAGGTAGCAATTTTGGCGTTACACTCGTCATGTACGTAATAATTAATTATCGCGTCCTAACAAGTAGTTCGGGAAACTCATTCGTTATTTAATATCTGGTTGTTATTCGGGCTTTGTTAGCAAATTAGCACTTTTCAACTCATTTGGCTCCGTTCTCACGACCGTGAGATTTCTTTTGGAAAAAGTTCCATATTCTTGTGCAATTTTCCTATTATATATACGTTACAAATAAAGATTTAAAAGTACTACTAAATAAATATTTCAATGTTATGTTTATTATAAACTAGCGTCCCACCCTCGCTTTGCTCGGGTTTGTCGTTCGTTCGATATACCTACATAAATAGTTATTAACCAGCTTTAGCCATATGTTTTTTTTCGTGAAGTTTTTTGATGTGTTAATAGTTATTCTGCTATTCGGGGTGGAGACAAATCCAACAATTCAAAGATCATAGAAATCGGTCCAGCCGTTCTTGAATTATAAACGGTGTAACTAACTCGACTTTGTTTTATATATTATATAGATTATATAAACATTATTAACACGTAAATGCTAAGTAGTGTATATGATTTTGTTTTTCAAAACACAGACTTAAATTTAATACAATAAGTCTACGGTTATTAACGTACCTGGTTTAATTCTCATATGTTAATATAATATTATAAATTACATCGTAAGAGGAAGATGGTGGTATTTATAACCTATTTACATAATCGTATTTAAATATTCTGTAGCTTAGCTTTATCTATACATATAATAAAATAGGAAATCAATGTGCGCGTTTCACGCAAAAAGTGCTGAATCGATTTGAAATAATTTTGTGTATTGATAACTTATTACTCGGTTCAACATTAAGGATACCTTTTACTACAGGAAAATCTGTCATTCCCATGGGAAAACACAATAACTGGTTCTATCGAATCGTTCTTAGATTAACATGTCTAACGCTGGCTTCGAAAATATCTGATTAGGTATCTATTCTAAATGAAAACTCCGTTTAGTTATTTTTTAAATTTTAGTGTCTGGAAGTCGGTTTTAATAAAAAAAAATTAAAAAGTTTTTATTTTTCCATTTTTAGTGTAGACGTAATAAGCAGGTAATTTGTAAGAATAAAGTTTATTAACAACATATTCGATTAAACAATTTATTTAAAAAAAATATATTTATTGTTAATTTTTTTAAAAGCCACTCGACGATTTCGATAAAATTTATATGGGACCATCTGGGAAATTGAAAATTTGAATACCCTTTGAAATAAAAAAAAAATCAATTCGGTTCAGGTGTCTTCGAGTAATCGGTGAACATACATAAAAAAGATTTCGACGAATTGAGAACCTCCTCCTTTTTAGAAGTCGGTTAATAAAATATAATTAATTGTATGTAAATTCAGTAAAAAGTGTCAATTACGTAACAGATTCCTTATCCCGCATAATATGTTATTTTTTAAATGTTACCTATAGATAAAAATTAAATTCATAAAAGTAAATATAATGCGTTTTCATTTATTAAAAAAAACAGTTTTCGAAACGTTGTAACCAATATTTATTAGTAAAGGAAGTTTCCTTACATAATATTCTATTATATTGTTCCTTATATAATATTTTATCTTAAAATTGAAATCTAAGTCTCAGTGGCATACAAAGGTCGATTGGTTTCTTATCCATCATTATGTCAACGAGCGGGCTTGACAGGTATTATAATAAAATCCGGCCAAGTGCGAGTCGAACTCGCGCATGAAGGGTTCCGTACATTATTTATAAAAACGGCAACAACACCATGTCTGTTGTATGGGAGCCCCACTTAAATATTTGTTTTATTTTAAATTAATTATTTATTTTTTAAATAAATATATAACTAAATATTCTGTGAATATTTCAAGCGTCTACCTGTTTCTGTTATTAATATCGAGCAAAAAAATCACGTTTTTTGTATGGGAGCTCCCTTAAATATTTATTTTATTATGTTTTTTAGTATTCGTAGAAAAAATTGTATTTCGGCAAAAGAAATACATCATCTGTGAAAATTTCAACTGTCTAACTATCACGGTTTATGAGATACAGCCTGGTGACAGACGGATAGACGGACGGACAGCGGAGTCTTAGTAATAGGGTCCCATTTTACCCTTTGGGTACGGAATCCCAAAAAAACGAAAGTTCGATGTGCGTAAGGGTCAAAATCAGATCACTCTTTGTTAAGCAAAAAAATAAATCAGTGCTAACTACGAGTATGTCAGATGTTACTCGATAACTAATGTGTTGATACAATTAATTACTTTTTAATTAAAAAGGTACACCTTTAAGTTACTTTGAAAGTAATATTTCGCCAATACACCTGCTTTTTCTTACAATTCATATGTATCTTGACGACACATTTGGCTCAGTTGTACTTGCTGTGCCAACGGTCGCGGGTTCGAGTCCCGCTGGGGGCATTCATTTGTGTGATGAGATTAAATATATTATATAGGTATAATATTATACATAATATATATAATATATTATTGTAATATTTAATGGATTTTCAACTGATATTAACATTAACAACATTTAAAGAGCTAACCTTGTGTAATCGCGAGCGTTAAATACCGCTACTCTACCCTGTAGAGCAGGAGTTCCCAACCAGAGGAGCGTAGAGAGAGAGTTTATTTTGTATAGCTTACTAATAATTGATGATTGAGCCGATGCAAAGCAAATCTAATATATTTCGATACGTAAAATACATATTTACCTATTAGATATTCATATCTTAAAATATTGTCCGCTGGCACCGACTACGAAAATATCTGATTAGGTATCTATTTTAAATAAAAACCCCCGTTTAGTTATTTTTTACATTTAATTGTGCCTGGATTTTTTTTAAGTTTTTATTTTTCCACTTTTAGTGTAGACGTAATAAGCAGGTAATTTGTAAGAAGAAAGTTTTTTAATAACATATTCGATTGAACAATTTATTAAAAAATATATTTATTGTAAATTTTTAAAAAATCCGCTCGACCGATTTCGATAAAATTTATAAGGAACCAAAAAATCGAGTAATCGGTGAACATACATTAAAAAAAATCCGACGAATTGAGAACCTCTTTGGAAGTCGGTTAAAAATATAAAGAAGTGCTTGAAAATATTTTTTATAATCCGAGGAGGCTCAATAGATGAAAGGTTGGGAAATCCTGCTATATAGAAAGAAAGATAATCACATTGTATCCATAAATATTTAAGTTATAGATCGAGAAATGTAACATGTAAAGGGCCAGTCGCTAGTTAATCTTAACAATAGTAGGAGCATAAGAAAAAAGGTGTAATTACTATATATACGAGTATACATTTATACATTTATATATATATATATATATATATATATATATATATATATATATATATACATTTGACGTATAATTTAAATCGTTCAAAATAATTACGTAATGGAAACGACGCTTAAAGTATCTATGACATAAATGTTGCAAATCATCTTTACCTTAAACGAATTAGTCACAATAAACGGTCCCAAATTGTAATGACACGGGGATAAAAAATAACTCGAATTAGTACTTGGAGTTATTCTACTGCTTTGCTAATATACGATACGTCTATAAAAATGAAATTGATGTTTAGTGTTTTTATTGAACTAAACTAAATTATTTTGATTTATGTTGGGTATGTATATTAATGGCTGCGTGAGTGCATGTGTGCGTGCATTACGTTAATACTGTTTCGTAAATTGGAAATGAAGTTTATCTATCCAGATATCCTTGTTCAAACTATATAAAAATAAAACTGTAAAGATTACGACTCTTATTTTTTACGCTCATTCTCTCAATAATAAATAGAGAAAAGCCTGTCTTTTACACTTTATTTATACTCTAACTCGTAGTATATCAAGTATCGTATACTACCTAATGATTATAAGCAATGTATATATATCATTTAGCATGTATACAAGAATCGAATTTGCCATATACATACATACATCTATACTAATATTATAAAGAGGTAAAGTTTGTGAGTTTGTGGCGTTTTAGGGGGTAATCCCTGGATCTACTGAACCGATTTAGACGAAATTTGGTAAGAAGATAGTTTGAGACCCTGGGAAGGACATAGGATACTTGTTATCCCGGAAATCATCCCTTAAGGAGGTGAAAATGGGAATGAAAGTTTGTATTGGGAAGCAAGGTAGGGACAAACCCGAGCGAAGCGAGGGTAAGTCGCTAGTATAAAATAAAATTCTTAAATAATAATTATTTAATGCATAATATAAAACATCAATCAACAAATTCACTTTAAATCACTGTAACATGTGACTGGATGGAATCCTTTGTGATTTTCCTTTCTAGTTGGTTAGCTATAGAGTATAATCGGCTAGTGTGACAACCCTCATTAACGAAAGTGGAAAGTGCAATTTATGATTTTCAATTTACAATTCTATTTTCAAGAAAATAAGTCACACAATAGAGTGCATACTTAAATATATGAAAAGGCCTACATATTTAAAATTTAAAAAATCCTTTTCATAATCATCTCATCAAAACCTATTAATATGTATGAGGCAAGCGCATTTATTTACTCTCATTGATTAGGTACTGATATATCAATTGACTTTGTTCCACTAACTGCTGTTGATGACCTGTTATATTATTAATATTAGAAAAACCTTATTTGAATACATAATAATAATTTTATCTTTTATTTCCATTTATTCCTTACATCGTCATACTATCGCAAAAATATAAACAGAAATAAATATGAATTAAAATTGAAAAACATATTTAAACATGAGCAAATACGAGTAATTCGAGCTGTTTAAAACAATAAGTTCAACGCAAAAATTAAATGACGTTACAAACTTCACGTGCACATTGTATCGTTTTAAATGACTCCCAAATTATATGTTCAATGTTTCTAACATTGCGCTAATTAAGTTAATTAAGTTAATTTTTCAATACTGTTTACGATATAAATTGACATATTTTCTGACCTCAAAATTTATATTTTAAACAAACGATGAGGGTACGCGTAAATGCATTTCCCAAAGGAGGGTCCTTTGGGAAATGCGTTTACGCGTACTACCTGCGTACATACAGGTGGTTATATGTAATTCACCGGCTAGAAAAGCCCGTATTACCCACTAAAACCCAACAGACCCTCCCTTGTCATTAATGGGTTAAGCAAGGTGCTTTGTTATATTTTTTTTATGGGACTAAGGGGGCAAACGGGCAGGAGGCTCACCTGATGGAAAGTGATGACCGCCGCCCATGGACATCTGCGACACCGCAGGGCTTGCAGATGCGTTGCCGGCCTTTAAGGAAAGTATACGCTCTCTTCTTGAAGGTTGTCAGGTCGTAGCGGTTCAGAAAGACCGCCGGCGATAGCTGGTTCCACAGAGTGGTTGTGCGAGGCAGAAAATGCCTTAAAAATCGCACTGTTGTGGAACGCTGGACAACGAGGTGGTGTGGATGGAATTTACTATTTTGGCGCGATGTCCGATGATGAAATTCAGCAGCCGGGATCAGTCCGAACAATTCCTCGGAACACTCCCCGTGATAAATGCGGTAGAAGATACAGAGTGATCCAACATCTCTACGCAGAGCTAAAGGATCAAGCCGATCGGAGAGAGCTTGATCGTCGATAACTCGAGCCGCCCTACGTTGAATGCGGTCAAATGGAAGTAGCTGATACTGGGGAGCTCCCGCCCAAAGATGAGAACAGTACTCCATGTGGGGCCGAATTTGCGCCTTATAAAGAATAAGACGCTGACGCGACGTGAAGTACTGTCTCGCCTTGCTGAGCACACCAAGCTTCTTTGAGGCCAGTTTGGCCTTATCTTCCAATTGACCAGGGAACTGGACGTTGCTCGAGATGTCGACGCCAAGTATTCCGATACTGGCTGTGGGAGACAGAGGAGTGTCCTCAAATTGAGCAGCTACGATAAATGGCGACTTTTTAGCGGTTAACGCGCAAACTTGTGTCTTTTTGGGGTTAAATTGGACTAAGTTTAGTCGACCCCAATCATATATATTTATGCAATTAAATAGTATAATAACCTAACCTAATAAAGGAAAATATATGTAATATTATAATATTTGCGGGATAAAATATGCATAAACGGCATGCACAATTATAAATAGATATTTTTATATTCATAGTAAATATAGATTATTACATAATACAATTAATGAAGTATGTATGGATTATTTACTATACGAATAACAAAGGAATTTTAACTATAGTTATCTAGTTCGCGGTAGAAGTTATGTTAGTACCTAGGTCTATTGTAATAAGTGTAAATGGTTATTTTTTTTAATTACATATTATTGTTCTGCTCTCACACGTCTGATTACTAAAGCAAATTACTTTTTTAACCAATTCAAACGTTGAAAACATCGATTTCCCTTAACTATTACTTCTTAATCGTTAAACTTTTATCCTTATACCATATCATCATACATAAAAATAATTTTATTTTAGAAGCACTTATATTTTGTTCAACAAAATGCTACACAAGTGTAAGAGAAGATCAAAATTCTAAATATCTTCTATCTACCTTTTAAAGTACCTACCTACATATAAAATCTAATATATAAAAATCTCGAGTCACGGTGTTTGAGGTCGCACTCCTCCGAAACGGCTTGACTGACTTTAAAGTTTTTTTTTTGTATATTTGGTAGGTATGAGAATAGGTCGTAAAGTATTTTTCAAACTCCTACCTCCTAACTCATTTTTAATCTCGATTTTAGTATTTTTGTATGGACATTATTATATAAATACATAGTAACGAAACCGAGCAAAGCGATGTTGAGCGGTATAACATAAAGCCAAAGAGTTTTTTTTTTGTAGATTGAACGCGGGCGTAGCTGCGAGTTCTGTTAGTTATGTATGTATAAAATAAATATATGTACATTCAAAATAATGAATTGAATATTATTAAAAATTTGATTTAAATAATTTAAATCAACGGTGGTAGGACTCTGTGAAGCCTGAGGAGTCCGACTGGATGGGTACCACCCCCTTATCTATTTCTCCCGTCAAGCAACAATGATTACATTGTTGTGTTCCTGTTTGAAAGATAAGATAGCCAGCGCAATTACAGGAAAGAGGCATATCATCTTAGTTCTCACAGTGACAACGCACCTGCGGTTCTGTATTTTCAACCGACTTCAAAAAGGAGGAGGTTCTCAATTCGACTGTATTTTTTTTTTTATGTTTGTTACCTCAGAACTTCGTCATTTATTAACCGATTTGGACAAATTTTTTTTTGTTTGAAAGGGTATACTTCCAGATTGGTCCCATTTAAATTTCAAAAAAAATACCACCCCTAAGGGTGGAAAAATAGCTAATAATGAATTTAACCTACTTCTAATTGTCATATTGACTTGAAACTTTGCAAGTGTTTTTATTTTCGTTGATAGTACAGAGGTTCGGTATTGTTGACCTGATCTGATGGTAAGGCCAGAAGGCGGATAGGTGGAACTCTTCAACGATAAATAGTAGATACTTCGAGTTTGGGCTTATTTTGTTTGGTTTGACAAGCCTAACACTTTAGAATTCTTACTTTGCTACTACTGTCTACACTAAAAAGGGAAAAATAAAAACTTTTTAACAAAAAAATAAAAACCGACTTCAAACAAAAGCACTAAAAAGCAAAAAATAACTGATTGGTAGTTTTCATTTACTATACATACCTAATCAAATATTTTCGAAGTCGGTGTGCTTTGCCTTGTATGGGCTGGCACCGATTTTGAAAATATTTGATTAGGTATGTATTTAATAGGTAGGCTTTAATTACTTAGCCAAAGCACACCGACTTCGAAAATATTTGATTAGGTATGTATAGTAAATGAAAACTACCAATCAGTTATTTTTTGCTTTTTAGTGCTTTTGTTTGAAGTCGGTTTTTATTTTTTTGTTAAAAAGTTTTTATTGTAACATAAAACTTAAATGCATGAACCGTAGGTGTTATGGGTGACATATATACGTTTTCAGAATATTATAAATGTTAAAATTTGCATTACAGTACACACTGTAGTGTATATAGGATACTGTAAGATACCTAAATAATAGTTGACTATACTTCTAGTATGAATTGGGTTAAAAGTTTCTAGCATTAATTCTTTTGCATTGTATAAGCAAATAAACATGTTTAATCTATTGATGGACGCGTCCTGGTAAATATTGATGTCCGTTGTGAGTTATAAGTGTTCACTGTTTGAATATACTTTAAGTGCTAAAGTGTTTATCTTTACAATAAACTCTGCAAAGATTACATTGATAGAGTTCAATAAAATAAGTAAAAGTATTCTGATGATGTTTAATATTTAATTATTTTTCATTGTTTGAGACATTCATAATTTATTTGTCATATTAATTTTATATTAACAAGAATCGCTTAGTTATTTATAAAAGAAATAGCAAGGAGGTCGTAGAGTGCAAATAACACATACATAGTACATCCAACTATTACGAAACATATTTCATTAAAATGATGGCGAATAATCACAAGGCAACAAGTCATCTAGTCAGACCATCTATTTGCTCGGAAGATATAATAGCGAGAAAGTATACATAACAACAAATTTCATCGAACTATTGCTAATGAGAAGTGTTTAAAAGGACAACCTAATAAATAACCTTTGCCTAATGCAGGAATCGAAACCCTTGCCTAATGTAGGTACTCGTACTTTTAAGACTAACAAGGTATTTTATAGTAATTCGACATCGTTATCAATAAATATAGGTATATTTTGCAAGCACAGATAGACTAACTGCAGACTAACTGCAGATAATATATGATTCCAATAAATTTTCCTGTATGTTATATTTGTAATATCGATGAGATAATAACGCCCGCTCAAATAGTTATCACTTTATTCACAGTACAACAATACATAACCTATTTTTTGTTGTAATTAATAACCGGACACATGAACTTTTTATAGATTTACAATAGCGTTTAGTCATATCTAAAAAAACTTATGATCCATCGACCAAGGGACACAATGAAATGATGACACTGCTAAAACATTGTGGATTCTTATTGATTGCAGAATTCTGTTCTTTAAATTATTGGACAACTTTAAATATTTAAAGTGCTTTTGATTGGAGTTAAGTGATGCCACTGCTTGGTCTTGTTAACAACTCTTCTCTACTTGTTTTAAGTATTCGAGCTGTAGTCACAAATTACAAAATGATCTCTATTTTTGACCAAGTTTAAAGAGGAGGAACTACTCAATTCGGACGAATTTAATTTCGGTTTGTATGTTTCGCGATATATTCGCTCGTTGTGTTTTTCGTAAATTTTTAAAGAATAGTGGCTGTATCATTAACAAAAAGGCCCTGAGAGTAGGATAATTACTCTGTTAGTGTTTTAAATCAAAATGCCTCTGTCACCAAAAATGTGTTATATGAATGCCCTTACATGCTAATTGTAATAATAATAATAATAAAATGCTTTATTTGTCACCACAACCCAAATTACAAATTATTTTTTAACTTTAAATATTATTTAAAGTTCATGGTCTAGCACAAAGTAGGTGATATAAGAGGCACGTGTTACGGGACACCACTCACCAGGTCTCCCCTGGATATTTATATAAGCTGCTTATATTGTTCACTTTGCGCTCAAGATAAATGATACATAATAATGTAGTGAGTACAAGAATAAGGTAATATGTTTAGTAACTAGAAGATAGTAACTAGATATACAAAATCGGATGTAGGAATGCAACTTCAGTGCGTCTGCTAGCAAAAAATTAAATTGATATCAATATAACTGTCAGTACTTGAGACGCGCAGATATGTATGGAAAACGATAAAATAAATAACATAATTTATTCCTTGTACATTATTCTGTAACATGATGGTTTTATGATTTCAGTTTTTTTAGGACTAGTAATGTAGATGTTTTTTTCTCTTTTGTACGTTATTGACACTGATTTACACTAGATATTATAGGTGTCATTTTTGCTTTTATTTCAGTAAAATTAAATTTACTAACGACGAATCTCTTTTTATTAAAGTTCTAGCGACTCGCCCTCGCTTCGCTCAGGTTTGTCCCTAGATATAATAGATTTTTTTTTCAAATTTTTGAGAATTTCTTATTCTGCTATTCGACATGAAGACTAAGAATTGGTTAAGCAGTTCTCGATTTATAGGTGTTGTAATATATATATATATATAATTGAAATATCATTTATGTATATTGTATATCATGTTGGATCATTGCCTACATTAGGATTAAAGTATCATTGGAAATCGCGTGTCACAAGTACCGTCTATTGTAGGTCTTCCATAGAACAACTTAATCCCCATAGTATACTCTATTATCATACATCTTTTTATATCCATTTCATTTTACATTATACAATTATTATAATTATATCAATATGTCCGTGGTATCATTAATTTCTTGTAAGGTTTCCTATTGGTTTTAATTTAAATGACATGTTTAATATTCATTTGAACTTTTAGTATTCCATTGAATTTGGAAATTCTGTAGAATTTCTGTTAGTGGAATTAAATGAGTATATGAAACTTTATATACTTGCTAGTATTCAATAAAAAAAAGGTAAATAGATTTTGATATAATATTTTTTTTCAAATTAAAATTAGTCAATACGTAACATTTTCTGTACTTTGTTGAAGGCATAGTCATCTGTTTATCTCTTTCTATATGAATAAAAATAAACGCTCGTATGTTTGTCCTCTATACGTTTTTAAACCATTGATCAGATTGTGATGAAACTCTGGTGGTATTCTGAATACGCCTGCACAGGCTCCTGGCGTAAAAAAAGAATTTTTCTTAGGACATTTGTCTTTTACGCGTTCCTAAACCATTCAAGCGTATGGAAACATCTAATCAAGGCGAGGGTAAGTCGCCAGTATCTTATAAAAAATCATTTTTAGAGTATATTATATGGCAGTGTAATGTAAAACGTTCATATCTGTTTAGGGTAGCGCTCTTAAAGCAATCATGAATTTATTTTATGTAATCACTTTATATCGTAATTTACTTTAGATTATAAATTTCTAATTAGATATATTTTTCCCATTGAAGTAGAGAAAACTGCATTATCTTTACCAAGACTAGACTGAAGATATACATTACATGCTGTGTAGAATCTAGCCCAATACATCTATATTACAATCAACTAAGTCAAAACAAATATTCGCTCAATAAGAGAATTAAGCCCACATTCTCTTGCTCTAAGATCAAGGCTCCATCATACGAGTATGTAATCATAAATTTATAACTGAAGTAAGTAAAACTAAACGGTTCTATATAGTTTTATTTATGTAGACTATTTGTGATGGTTTCTCCCACACACGCTAATTATACTATCGATGAATCTGCATTCGCGAGTTTTTTGAATGTCTGAATATGTTTTTGTTATTTTCACCTCAATATTTAAATGATGATATGATCATAGTGCCTACTTAATCAAAGTGATGCTAATAAGTTACAGTAAAAGCATGTTGATTTTTTTTATTATAACCTATAGGTACCTGCATATAATAAAAGTGTAACTGATCGCCGTCTGTACATTGAAGATATTTGAGAAAAACTATTATTGGCGGTCTTTATTAACATAATAGAACCCAAAACAACGATTTTTGGAGTTTTTTTGTCTGTGGGCGCTAATTTAGGAAACGGTCGATTTTGGTGCGGTTTTCACTAATGTATTGTGGTAAGCTCCACTTAACATTTAGTATTATAATATTATGTTTTATTTCAATCGGTTCTATAAATAAAAAAGTTATGTCAATTTAAAGAATGACGATACAAAATAATAGTATAATAATATGTAATTCTTTTTATTTAGCTTGTTCCTATGTTACTTTATAAATAATTTTTTATTATAATTTACTATCATAGGAGAGCAGTTTTTTTAATTTATTTTAAAAAAATGTTCTATTCCCTACGTTTGCCGTGCGTTATAATGGAAATAAAATGATTTATTATTAAAATATATGTATAATGCATATATTTAAAATTTCTATCAATACATTTAATTAACTTTTAATTACAATAAATTTTCTCATAGAGCAGAAGCCGGTACAACCACTCGTAAAATCTTTAAATGATAACAGCATATTCATGTTTACGTATTAAATTTATATTTTCATCTATACATATTATAATAAAATTGTAACCAAGCTGTATCTGTACATTAAATATTTTTTGGAAAATCTTATTGAAATTATTATCGATACAGAGACCGAATCTATAGTTTTCAGAATTTTTGTCTGTCTGTCTGTCTCTCTGTTACCGCATCACAGAAAAACCACTGGATGGATTTTTTGAAATTTGGTATGGTGACAGCTGGTTATCCGGGTCAACATATAGGATACTTTTTACCGCGGGAAAATATCTAATTTTTGAGAAAAAAATACAAAAACTGCATTGTATACTAAGATGTAAAACCTAAGAATTTCGTTTTTGGTCATCTGAACGCGGGTGGAGCCGCGGGCAATGCTAGTATTGAATAAAATAAGTGATAATTATCGCATAATAACTGAATCGGTTTTAATTATTCATAGATCATATTATACGTTCGCTGATAGAGACACGTTAATTATAAGACACGGAATGCGAGCGAGTTGAGGAAGTTCACCTTATCGCGTTATGTCAACGAGGATCTATTAAAATTGTCCACGTGACATACGTTGATCAAAAATAGCCCATTGTATAAAGTAATACAATATTATAAGTACTAATATTATACATATATGTATTCATAATTTACATTTTTTAATTTGTTGTTTATAAATTTATTAAATAAGCCAGTACTTGGAAAATAAATTGTTATATTATTATTGAAGTATGAAATATTAATAAAGTCAAATGCAGATTTTTTAGAGATGAGCAATTTTAATGCAATAATATGTAAGTACTTAAATATAAATTAAAATTAATTATATTTTAAAATATAACTTATATTATTTTCGAAAATATTAATAATACTTACAAAACTACTGATTTCATCAATCTGTGAGTGTAGAACATCGAAATTTTCTTCACCGACAAGATGATTCTTTAGTCTTATTAGATGAGGAACTTTTACCCGAAGATTTGGTTTCATTTGTTTTTGACTCTCCGATGTCAACTGCGAACCACTGAAGGGGCACGACGCATGTCCGTTGATTTGTTCTGTCAATATCATCTTGCCGAAATCCGTTTCTGATTTACCGTTTGCTTCTATTATATTAAAATTACTTTCCATTTTAACTAAAGTTGTATCAGATTTAACAAAACTCTTTTCACAATCCCTGTCTTTCATACAACACTTAAATATACTGGACATTTATTTGAAATCGCGCACACGCACTGAAATTGCACCTTAGAAGCGTACTGACGAAAAGATTTACTGCAGCATTATATATATGTAATCGGGAGCAGATCTAAGAGCGAACTGAACGCGGTTGTCTCGGCAACCGGTCCGACAGTTCTAAGCACTAAACAACGCCCGCAAAAAATATCAACAACCCACAATGCGTCATACGTCGCTACTGTATTATAATAAATATTAATATACATGGCTCAAATTAAGTGGACTTTCCAATTACCCTACCTACCTACCTCTCTTCCCATTACTACATCATACATACATAAATAAAATTAAAAAATGTCTTAAAAAATGTTTTTCCTTAATATATTATTTTTTATTATTTAAATATATTATGCAGAAACAAGAAAATAAGTGCTTTTTTCTAATTGGAAACTTATTTTTTTTGGTTTCTCATATTATTTACGTACATACGTACGTAATACGTAATAATAAAGTTAATTAAATTGTATAATATTTTTAAGCCTTATATGTTTAAGTAACTAAAAAAACACCAGCAGCCTGGTCAACATAGTCGCTCGTGCATATGAAGATGACTTGCCTACATACAAGTACATGTACCTCCTACATATTGCATTTTGCCTATAATTGTGCATATTTTATTAAAAAATTGTTAATATTATTTCCTGTTAAAGTATTAATTATTTACTTAATGTAGACCAACTCGATATTTATTTATAGGTTTCGAAGGTCGAAACTATAATATGATTAGTTGAGTATGAGGTAAACATTATCTAGAAGTTAATTTTATTACCTTTAAACCGTTTTATAAACTGCTTAGCCATAACACCATACTATGTAGCTCATGAAATGGAATACGATATAGGTACTTTTGTGTGAAAGAAATATTTAATCGAATTAGCTCAAAATAAAGCTACGCGACAGTAAAACTGTTGAAATCAAAAGTTTCATGGAAACGAAACAGAGCTTGCGAAATCATTCTTATTTATTTCTTTGAGATTTTTAATATTTTCACCAGAGACCTTTAGTCTCTCCCGTGACCATGATTGCTGTAAAGCATTCGAAACGTCGCGAACCAAATACCTATCAAAATAAATCTGTGAAAAAATCCGAAAAGATAGTTTTATTTTCAAATATAAAAAGGAGTTAAAGTTATTCATGACAAAAATAATATTTTTGACATGGAGCATGTTTCATATTTAAAATAGCACATTTTATGATTATTTAGGATAGCATCTAAAATATATTATCAACTTCAAATTTATTCTCAACTTGCGAATTTCTTAAACTGATCAAAATAGTAACTATCACACTGGAAAATATATATTATAAGTATATTTTAGATTAGGGGCGTCCCTTTTCAAAGTTTGCAAACATGCATAAGTCAGCGTGCACCTATGTACGTATCTATGAGTCAATGATGAGTAAAACCTTTGAAAGATAATTATAAACACATTAATTACAGGAATAATTCCTAATAATATTCTTAGATAAAATATAACATAATATGTAATATAGTATTATGTATAGTTAAAGTCGATTTTTCATAAAATGGGATGATAATAAAAATATCGCCTTAATATCTAATATTTACCTATATATAATTAAATATTAATATTTAAAAATAAAAATTATTCAATTAGTACTATTCTTTAGTTTATTGAGATATATTTAAAATGAAATAAGAAATCTATGACCCAATTACATATTTTCAATTTTCTAGTATTAAAGAATTCAATAACAAAAACATTCAAAAATCAATTTCATTTAAAAAAAACGTGTGTGTAGGTACTTTATATACGCACGTAAGAAGTTATACTTCTTTTGCGTAACAGAACACAGAACTCTCTGTTTGTAAAATGCAGCTCACTTCATCATGTCGCTTTTTGGCTGTCGGTGTGCGCGCGCATCGTAAAAATTTCACACTATTATATTTTCCAAACTCGCCATAAGAAGTATAACTTCAAAAAAGATTTCTATTTTATACGTTTCACTTACTTTGCAAACATAATTTTTTGTCGAACTCACTATTCAATATCGTTTTAAAATACAATGAGCATTTTACACGGTATTTAATAAATTCCGGTTTTGCTCTATTAACTTCAGTTATTGGCTTGTATTATAAAATAAAGTGAAATATAATAAGTGAAAAATAATAAACTTTTAATTTTATTTTCTAGTGTAATATAATAAAAATATTTTAATTTTCTTTGTCTTCAAGAAAAATGTGTGTTTTTTCAAAAAATAGTAAAATATTGAAACACTGTGATTTGCGTTTTGTTATGGAAGGCTGGGGTCTCCTAATACAGGCAAAAATTTAAAACGGAACCTCATCCACAAACGTTGTCAACAATCTCTCTAAGCAAATAAAATATTTTTACTATATTTATTTAGTTATTTTGAGGCATTTTTATAACCAGGCTAAATAATAATATTATATGTATTTTGTAATACAAAAAAAGATTAAATGATTCTACAAGTACTTTTAAGCCTTCAAGCCGATAATCGATTGTAAGTTGATAGATGAATCAATGGGTAATTTCCGGATTTTAGTACTATGTTTAGTCGTCACTATATTCTGTGTAATTATGAAAATAATACTAATGACAGACCGTCTACGTGAGGTTTGTCACTCGTAAGACATACCCATATTTTACAGTTTTACCTATTGAGTTTTCCGGAAATTGTACATTATATACTTATTTAACAAAAAATTCAAACACATTTACGGGAAAAGAGATTGCCAAAAAATATGTTTTGGCGTTATTTTTCCTATAAGGTAAGGTTTTTCCAAGATAAGATAGCAAAATGAAAATTCACGACTTTGAACGTTTCCCGAATTTTTTTTATGATAACCACTTTTTTAAGTAAAAAATGACTGTAATATTGAAATAGCCTATTCTGGTTTCCTTTAACGAGAGTTACGATTTAGTAATCGAGGTAGAATGTAGAGCAGATACCAATAATAGATGATTATTGGGATTTTCTCATTGGTTTTCTTACTAGATAGAGATCGAGATTTCGCATTAAATCTATACAAATTATGTCAAATTTCTACCTTTAGTTAGAAATACTAAAGAACAGTAACAGAAAGTACGACAACTTGGTAGGCAAGTTACTGGGATCGACCGATAGTCGTCCGTATAAGTAATTGGGATTGGATCCATGCACATATTTAATTTCTATTACGTAAGTTATTTCAATGATACTATATTATATTATATTATATAACCTTACTACTTGATGCGATTATATTATTAATAACTACTTAATTAACTTAAGAGTATTATGTTTATATTCACGATTTGTATTTTAAAACTTATGGATTTTCATCCTTAAATAATTTATTTTTTCCGCAAAAATGTATACATATCTAGGATCTACACTATTTTAGAATAATAGATAGGTATATATATTTATAAAATATATTTCTTTCTTATATTTTCTTTAATACCTTTTCATTCACCTCATAACAATATTTTCAATCGATATTAGATTTTCGCATTAAATCACTTGCCACGACTTTTTTAATTACCTAATATGCCCGAAAATCTACATTGCATGATATTATAAATTTTTAAATATAAAGAAAATCGATATTTACATAGTAATAATAAATGATATTTCTTACACTACACTTTGACGACACGTTTGGCTCAGTTTGTAGTGCCCTACTTGCTGTGCCAGCGGTCGCGGGTTCGAGTCCCGCTGGGGGCATTGATTTGTGTAATGAGCACGAATGTTTGTACTCCAGGCATGGGTGTTTATATTTATAATGTGTATGTATTTAAAGTTATATACATACATATATATATAGTGTTTTAACCATCTGGTATCCATAACACAAGCTTGGTGCTTTGTAGGTATCTTGAAAACAAAATATATTCATGGTCTGTACATTTTTACTCTATTCTCTCTCTACACAATTTTCACATTATTTTATAGTGCATAGTAAATTCCAAACTTGCAAAAGATCGTTTTCTTGAAAATTATTTGAGTTTACAAATAGTTGAAGTTAAGGCATCATTGTTGTTACCGTTACAAAAATATAATACCTACGTACCTACACCTGACTTAAGTATTATCTTATTTATTGCAATCGGTTAAGGTAGGCTTTAAACTTAATAAGGTTAAAAGGTGTATATTTTTACACGTTTAAAAGTTGCTTTAGATTTAAGATGCACATTTAGTCCTGCCAACATTTTCCGTTAATATACTCGTGTTGCTGTTATTCAATTAAAGTAATATATCATTCACTTCATAGTTGGAATTAGTTATATTGTAGACAATTTTCCACTTACATATACATATACTTACATTGTTGTCACTGTAATAATATACTTGCGCTTGAATGTAAATATGAGCTTTATTTTTACATAAATTCTATAGTTATAGATAAAATACTAAGTAATTAGTATTACGTATAAAAATTTGTTTAATTTTTTTATTTATTATTTTTTCGCTCCAGTTTTTTACTTCGTACGTAAATCAAACCTGCGATATCCGACAAAGCAGTTTCATTTTGTTTAATACATATATTTAAACAGAAAAAATAATTTTGACTCTACTAAGTATTTTTAGCGCAATTAAAGCCAAAGCTCATTGAGAATAATAATTGTAATAGAGTTGGGTGGGATATATTAAATATATATTATTCCGGTGGATGATAATTCGATATGATCATAATAAGAGCAAAGGAAGAAATACAATACTGCCTTATTGGCCACTACTACAAGACAGAATTATATTATAATATATACTTATATAATAAGGCATACTCTTTAATGTTTACTTTTTGTTCGAACGCACTAATCTCTGGAATCGTTCAGATATAAAAAAATCTTTATTTGCGTTGCGTATATATGCCTCTATATAATGGCTCTAACATACGTTTACGTTAGCATCGAAACAGAAAAAAAATTTTTTACTAATAGACTATGCGAGTGGAGTCGCGGGAAGCTATTAAATTATTATATACTTAAAACGAAATGGACAAGATATTAAAAGTGATAAATTCTCAGTAATATAACACAATCTAAATACCAATGGCTTAACTCAGTGCAGTCATTTTGGAAGTGTCAGAAATACCCAGTTAAGTCTATTGTAATACGTCGTCATTCTTGAGTTAACCTTAAACAATGTTAGAAAACGGAAGAGGAAACTCCTACTAATGAACCTTTAATCAGCATCACATAGATCACGACTAAGACGTCATTTGAAGTAATCTCCTTTCACTTATTCAGTTCATTGTACGTTCATTTAAGTAAGCAGATTTTCTATGAATCAGAGAAGGGATATTTGCAAGGTAAAATCTTTTATTAAAGAACTAGAGACTTACACTCGTTCGCAGGTGCCTTTTATATTTATAACTATAAGAAAAAGAAAAACAAATCAATTCCTCGGGAACCGTATATTTTTCCGGAATAAAAAGTAGCCTATGTGCTATTCCAAACTATAATCTATATCTATGCCAAATTTCATCCAGATCGGTTTAGCCGTTCTAGCGTGAAAGAGTAACAAACATCCATACTCACAAACTTTCACATTTATAATATTAGCATAGACATTACATATATGAAAACAGAGCCACCGTTTAACAAATTTTATTACTAACAGAATCTTATATACCTTTTATTCCAGATCATGGTCTATCTATGTACTTAATTATATACAAATCCAACCAGCCGTCTTATCGTGAAGGAGTAACGAGCAAACGAATATCCAAGCTTTATTTATAACTAGCGGCTTACCTTTGCTTCGCTTGGTTGCGTCCTTAGATATGTTTTAAATTGATAAAATGCTATTTTAGATTTTTCTGTAGGCCTGTTTAAGAGCTACGATTTTCTAGTACCTTGTTTTAATGTATCTTTTAAGGCTTAGCCAGCGTTAGGGGTGTAAATTTCTAATAATAACTCGATCGAATCAGTTATTGTATGGGAATAAAAGATTTTCCTCTACAGGAAAACTCTGCCCTACCTTATACTACTACTATAAGGTATTGTAAATGTTAATCGAGTAATAAGTTATCACCACACAAATTTTAGTTCAGTTCTTTTTGGGTGAACAGTAAACAGGTATACAGACAAACGGACACAAAAATCTAAAATTACTGTTTTGGACTCTTTATTCTGTACACATTACGTAAAAGTCATTGTTTTTTTTTTTAAATATTTCATGTACTTTCGCTTAGTTACTATTTAATTTTATGTAAAGAGTGTAGTGTGATAAGATAGTGCCTGAAGAAATCAATGATTGATGCCTGAAATGGTATTTTATCCAGTTAATTATATGTGATTTGTATGCTAAGAATACGGCACAACCGTACGAGTGTGTCCGTACTTGTTGGTTCTTCAAAAGACTTTGGAATTCGAAAAACACGCGCATGTCACTTACTGAGTTTGGTTTCAGTTTTAATGTTATAAATGCTTTATCTAAATTCTAAACTACTAACTTTTTCCTGCGGCTCCGTCCGCATAGTACAATACTCACCAGCATATCATATACTAAAACCTTCTCCGAAACACGCTGTATCTTATGGTATGAGTATTATTCCGATTGGTTCAGTAGTTATCTCAGTATAACCGAACAAAAAAATCGGCTCTCCATTTATTAGTATAGATTCTTGTAGTCTGACATAAAAGCTACTTACAAGAAGTCGTAGTAGCGTTTCATAGTTATAGATATTATGTTCTAATATTACTCTTTATTTATTCGTACTTCTTTCTCCTTTAAGGCCCTTAGCTGCTAGATTTATTTATTATTAGTTATTTAATTTATATTTCAATATATATTATTCAAATACTTTTTTTATTCATGGTAAGTATTAATGAACCGGGTAAATAAAATATATACTTTCATACACATGTCATATAACTTTTTGTAACTGACGATATTAATCACCCAAGAAAAACATTCATTATATTACTAATAAAAATATTTTTCCAATATGTATTTCGGACATGTAAATAAGGCTGCCGAAGAAAATATTATAGTCACAGATATTTATCAGATATGGCCATTACGCAAAAAAATGATTTATATAGGTATGTATAACTAAAAGAATTGTTACTAAAATAACTGCTCTTTTATGTGTGAACTTACATTGAATCGTCAAAAGTCAATGACTTTACACAATTTAGATGTAGATTCATTGCACAACTTTTATGAAAAAGGGTACCACGTAAACCGCTTCTATGGCTGACATTAGCATACATACAATACATAAATGCATATGTATACATCTGAGGGCACAGCAGTGCTCCTGCCAAGTCTAGCAAAAAAGGCTACAAATAGACGAACATTGCTAAAATGTTTTATTTTACTATTAAATTATTAAAAGTATGACTATGTATAATAATTATTATGTGACCTATTTTATGTTATTTCTTGTCATAATACTTATATATTATAATAATAAAAAGTTAAATATATTTTGCTTTTTCTGTGTAAAGATTTTGACGAATAAGGTATAATAAAAATAAAACAAAACTTAGTCGTTACCGAATATTAAGGAACTTTATTTGTTAAATAACAGACAATTTATAATCCAATAGTTGCAAATAATTTACAATAGCAAATACTTGTTCCTCATGCAGTCAAACATCAACATCATTACTAGTTGAAACAGTGCGAATTATCTTGATATGAATGTCATAATACATTTTAGTCCCAAACGTGCTTTAAATTTAGAAGATATGACTTCAATAGTAAATATTTGGTAAAGACAATTATTATAATAATTTTATGTGATATAGAAATATTAGTTCATTAGAAATATTTTTTGTATATTTTATATTTAAACATGAATAATAGAAAATATGAATACATTTCTTAGGACTAGCGTAAAGGATCACAAATTCAACATTCACGACTAACAGCGTAGAAGATAGAATAGGATTTAGACGATGATAAATATAGCTAACACATATTTTCATTTTATATCCTTAAATAATTTGTTTAAATAATTCAATAAAATATTTGGCGTAAATATTTCACTTCTTAAAGTACATAAAAATAAAAATCAATGGTTCATTTGATAGATAACCAAATATTATATTTACAAAGCGTAAAATAACCTAGCTATAAAATATTTTGTACAAATTTTGGCAATCACAAACATTTAAAATAAACTCTCGTTGTTCGCTAACTACATTAAATACAAAATAATATAAAAATATAACAAAATTTGTTTACGTACTATAGTTAAATGCATTCAATATACATGTGAGAATATCATTTAATTTTAATGATGGACAATATGAATATGAAAATTGATTTAAAAGTTATTAATTATAATCTAATGTATTAAAATTACATCCTAAAGAATATGGATTAGTAAATTCATAATATTATAATTTCAAAGATCATTAATTTATTTGCATCATTATACATTCAAAGTCGAAGCTTTATAAAATAGAATTTCTAAACAACAGAAGATTTTTGTGCGTAAAACATCTTAACCCTGCTTAATGTACCTATATTCTGTGAAAGACATAGGAATAATAATAATTTACTAGATATACATGAAAAGCTGTATAAACAAATTCATAACTGGTTTGTACGCTTATTGGTTACATACAAAAAAATCTAAGAGAAAATAAGTTCGTACTTGAGGTGCTTTAATTGGCATAAGAAAAGAAATAATAAATAACAACGGATTGAAAAAATCATTAGAAAGTACCTTTTTACATAGATTTCGAGATAGTCCATTTAACAAAGCTGTATCTATGTAGTCTATGTATATATGAAGTTCCTATTTCTGAAATTGGGCACATACGAAAATATCAAATTAAAATTATACATATAAATATTATTATTAATAATGATAAATAAATCTCAAGTGATTAAAGGTATTAAAGGTTTTAAATAAAAAATAATAAGTTTGACAGTGGTAAGCTGTTCATTCCAAGTGTAAGTTAAATAAACTGAAGTATTGCTTAATGGTACTTAAAATCCTTTCTATAAATCTTTGATTCAATACTAACTTTATAAATGTGAAAATGTATTTATTTTTTCAACGAATATTAAATTATTTCTTTAAATATAAAATAAAAACCGACTTCAAAAAAGACAGTAGAAATTAAAAAATAACTGATTGGTAGTTTTCACAGAAGTATACAATTTAAAAGGCAGTGGTAGCCCAGTGGTGACGCGCTCGCTTGGGAAACCGAGTGAAGCGAGTTCAAATCCCGGGTCTCGCACCTCTGATATTTTCATGTGCGAATCATTTCCAGCATGATTACCACTTGTCTTAACTGTGAAGGGAAACATCGTGAGGAAACCTGCATGTCTGAGAGAACCTAGTAAGTTTTCAAAAGATATGTGAAGTCCGCCAACCCGCACTTGGCCAGCGTGGTGGACTATGGCCTGATCCCCCGTCGTATTGAAGGGAGGCCCGTGCCCTGCAGTGGGACGTTAAAAAGGGCTGAATACAATACAATACAATACATACTCTTTAAACCAAAACAAAAATTGTCCAAGTTGGTTAATAAATGACGAAGTTCCGAGATAACAAATATAAAAAAAAACAACCAAATTGAGAACCTCCTCCTTTTTTGAAGTCGGTTGATTAAATAATATAAGAAAATTAATATATAACAAGATATCTATATTATTATGTTATATTAGCATATATTATAAATTTTTATAATTATTGAAAATATAAAACCGCGTTTTGAAAAATAAATAGAAAGAGATATCCTCATCTGGTTCATTTGCGATTTATTTGCAAGTGGTAAGGCTTACATTCAATAGTATGATAAATTGTAACGTTACATTAAAAGTTATGAATATCATTAACTAAGCTGTGTCATACTAAGATTATATATAGTTCGGTACATATTAAAGAAGAAATTATACAATTAATGTATAATAGTTGAACAGTGCCGGATTTAACCTTATCGCCGCCCCTGGGCATAGTAAAAAATACCGCCATATTATCGAAATATTGAATAGAATGTTGAAAGTTTAATTTTTTTTATATATTTTTTTTGAAAAAAAACGATAACACAAAGAAAAATTCTTTTTTTCACCCTTTTGAATTTTGCCGCCCTTAAAAATTTGCCACCCTGGGCACTGGCCCCGAGTGCCCCTAGTGTAAGTCCAGCACTATAGTTGAAGCCATATGATTTCGAAGTAATATATAATATTTATACTAGAAAGTATGAAATTTTCATTCATATATTTCACTTCCGACACTACATGATGAGATATTTAATAATACTCCTTATATATGAGAATCAAATTTTAAGTGAAATATATATATTGCAAATAATACAAACCTTAGTTGTTTTCGTCATAGTATGCTACAGAACAGTCAACAAATATTATATAGATAAATAGTGTATTGGATATTTAGAGTTTTCTCACGTAACACTACTTTAATAACGGATTTTTAATGAGAAAAGTCAAATTATTGATGTCATACGACTTGGAAAAATAAGACTTGTAAATATATATTTTTTATAACATTTATTATAAACACAAAAACCAACGCGCGTCCTACGTCGATTACCAGACCTATTAGGAAGAGCGTCCTCTCTAATACCACATTCTTTTATTTGAAAATGTCATAAGGTATATCGTTTCTACAATGAATATTCTAGCTCATATAAAAAATTTAAGTTACCAAAGTAAAAAAATAATAATATTATTTTAAAAACTCTTAATAAATAAACCCCTACGCAAATTAATTGTCATTTAACGATTACACTGGCACGCATGAAGCACTTAATCGAGTAATCATACGCCAAAATGCCTTACATCATTTTGGAAAAGAGCTCGTACACTGCTGTACCGATATTAACCAAACATAGTTAAGAACCACCGCAAGGAAACTGGCTTTCAAATGAAAAAAAACCGCATTGAAATCGGTCCATCCGTTTGAGAGCTACGATGCCACAGACAGACACACACACACACACAGACAGACATCGACGTCAAACTTATAACACCCCTCTTTTTGCGCCGGGGGTTAAAAATATAAATAATAAAATATATACTGAGCCAACGCAACAAAAATGGCTTAAGCCATAATTAAAAAAAACGTGTGTGTGTGTACTTATGTACGCACGTAAAAAGTTATACTTCTTTGACGCAACAGAACTAAAATAGCTAAAGATTTCATCCCATATGTCACAACTCTCCGTTTGTAAAAGGAATGCAGCTAACTTTTTTGGCTGTCGGTGTGCGCGCGCATCTTAAAAATTTTACTTCCATATTATTTTCCAAACGTGCCAAAAAAAGTATAACATCAAAAAGAATCAAAACGATCATGTAAAATATAGAAAAAGTTTGATGATGACATGTATAATACATGATATCTATAAAAATAATTAATTAATATAATATAGTTTAAATAAAATAAAAAATAGGCCACTTAATTCTTTTAATAAGTAGGTAGGTACTTGTTGTTTAAATAGCCGATTTTTTGATTTGTCTTTAGCTCATATTAAGTAGTATTAAGTGAGAAAATATTTTCAAAGTACGTTTATCTCTGCTTGAGCGCAACGAGGCGGGAGGAGCGTCGTCATGGCGCAGCGGCGCGGTTGCGGCGCGCGGACTCGCGTGACGCGCTGTGCACTTCCGCCGTGCGCAGCGTGATGCCGAATATGTCTTCGTGGTAGCGATTCTCTTCCTGATTGGGGTAATTTGATCTTAGTTATTTAAATGCTATTTGAGTCATGTTTTTTCTAATGCTTTTGTGAGCATACAAGCGGAAGAAGGAATTACTGTTATGTTGTTCGTTTTAAAACTATTTGTATGTTATGAAAAAGTAAATTTATGTCCTAAATATATAAAATTTTAAATAAGATTCAGCTAGCGGGTAATGTTGGATATGTATAACAAAAATAGCTGCTCTAAAAAAGATAAAACAATAATATGTAAAAAGGACACAGTTTAAAGAAATAGTCCAAGATATAAATTATGCTTTCTCACCTTCAACAGGAACATGAAGTTTTGTACTTGCTCGTCGGTCATATTTCCATGTTTCTTTATAATTCCCTTCAGTTTCTGATGCACGTCTTCGGCCATCTTACAATCACCGCAAACGTAAAAGTGTGCTCCTTTGTTTATCAATAAATCATGGATTTCCGACCCTTCATTTTCGGCCAACTCTTGTACGTACATCTAAAAGAAAAATATATTATATGTAATAAATAATTATATTTACGTAAATATACTTATTTGTTATAGGTACGTTTTTGTTATTCAAAATCATACCTTCGGAATATTTTTCTCTCTAGACAATGCGAGAAACACTTTCGAGAGTACGCCATCTTTAAGTGCTTGTTCTTTCTCTTCTCGGTACAAGTCCATGGTCTTCGTCCGACATCCAAAGAATAACCAGACTGGGCCAATGTTAGAGCGTGAGCGAGTATTAAGGAGTGCTTTACGATGATGCCAAAATCCTCTAAAGGGTGCTATGCCTGTTCCGGGGCCTATCAGTATAAGAGGCACGGACAAGTCATGCGGGAGGTGGAAGTTTGGAGCACTGCAATTTAAAATAGTTTAAAAAATCATTGCAATTTTATAGTTCTTTATTAAAAAACAAAATTTGCACTTTTTTATAAGATTTTTAAGGAATAAGATGATCTTTTTTTTTTAAAAGTAAATCACTATTATTGTGTTCATAAGCCGTAGGTATGACATAAAGTTTATTGATAGAAAGTTATTTTACATAATAAGGAAGTGTTTACCTTCGCACGAATAGACACACTTCATCCCCAGGTTTACGATCCATGAGATAATTTGAACAAACACCATAGTGGACAGGACCTTCGCCATCTGTTCAAACATGACATCACCGTGTATGTTTGTGTAAAACATAATTTTGACTATATTTACGTATAATATAATGTTATTAATTTTGATAATAATTTATATAGAATTCTTTGATAATATAACAGATATTACATTGAATAATAAAAATTAAACCTTTTTGAAATAAATTAGTAGCTCAATATTTATTGTTCGTAATATGTAATATCTGCGCATTAAAAACAATTATATATTAAGTATAGTTAATATAAAAAATATTTACATATTAATATATTATATACGTATAAAAAATACCTTTGAAATAAATAAGGCGTAATAAAGAAAACAGTGTTAATAGTAAGTATTGGCATTTAAATACATACATATTCTCAGATCAATTCATATCACGGCCAACAATAGAAATTCTCACAGAGCTTGCAATGAAAATAGAATGTTTTGCAATCAAACAGTGGAATCTACGTAAACTACGTGGGATAAGACATTGTAAACTTTGATCTATAAACGCGATTATGTGTCTGTTCATTTCTGCTATTTGTAAATAATCCATCTCCAGCTGGGCCATGGCGGTAAACATTAGGATATGCACAATCACAACAAAGAATATTTACAATATGATGCAAAATTGTAAATATCGTAATAGTAGTTGTTGAATTTCATTATCAGAAAAGTCCTTATTTAGCTTCAATATTTATTCGAACGCTTCGTCTGAAGTTCGTAACAAAATTTTGTTTTATAATTTAATCATCTTACATCCATATCTATTATTTTTTAACAATAAATTCTGCATCCTAACAGAAAATAAAGCTTTCATAAAATTTGAAAAATAAAAATGTCACATTCATGGCTGCCGATTGAGAATCCCAATTGAGAGATAAGTGCGTAAAAATTAAAATCGTTAAATAAACATAAAATTAAAATAAATTTAAAAGATAATGTAATTTACATCAAACAAACCTTGAGTCCTATAAGTGACAACAGCTACAGTGAGATGCAATCGTTTGGGGTGGGCGATCGGAGATGACGAAATAGAGTAGAATCTTGGCTGCAAAGGAGACAGTAAAGCTGCGAATAGAGAAGCACTTGGTTTCGCTGATGGGAATTGTTCCAAAACTTCGGGTAAAGTCGGGAAACGATAATGACGCCAATCTTCGTAAGATGCCGGATCCTGTTAAAAATCAATTTCCTGTTATTTTATCTTGTGAATGTGTATGTAGCATGTTTGTTTATTGGGAAAGCTAGTTTCGTCTAGAAATATTTAAAATCTCGATGAAATCATAATAGAAAATTTGATTTATTTTTTTATATTTAAAAACATTTATCGTATGTACATTTATTTTATTTTATTCGACCGATTTAAAAAATAGGTATTCAATTCAGCTGTATTGTTTTGTAATTTTACAAGCAAAACTTACAGTAGCAAGCGTATTCAATTGCTTTCTTTCGTCTTCATTATCGCAAGTTTTGGCTAAATATTGCAGTAGGATAGTTGTAGGTGGGGTCGTTATATCCAAGAAACGGGTGAATAGGTCACGAACACTGGCCACCGGAAGACGTTCATGAGGTTCCCAAGACTTTACCGGACCTAAATAAATGTTCAAAATTTAGAAACTGACGTCCCTGTTGATTATTTTATTATATTCGCATATAAACGACTATATTATATTTGTATATAATATCTGTGATGATAAATCTATAAGTAAGATGGTATTAAATATGATGTAAAATTCTTCATTACAAAATTTACAATTTGAATAAATTAATATTTTACCATAAATCTGTCATTTAATAACTAGAAAAGTGGTCCATAAAATGTACTTGTGTGTAATTTTTCTTATTAAACTACCACTACTATAGAGACACCAACGATAATATATACATAGATCATTTCTTATATATATGTAAAGGTATATTTTAAAAATATATAAACTCAAAAACAAGACAACAAGAAAACTTAAAGATTTCAGATGAATCAGAAAGGCAGTAAATTAATAAAGACTGTCAGATCAGTAATTATTTCAATACAATCGTATTTGCTCACCACTTGAAGTATGTGTTTCTTTCATAAGTTGCAATTGCAACGGTTCATCATAATTATCGATGTCCTTCAGCCGAGCGAGCAGGCCGTCCACTAATTCTTTGCGATTACACGCCATTATACCAACGTGATCGCCGGGATCATAATTGATTTCGCCCTGAAATATTGTTATTTATAATAAAATGTCCGTTAGATTTTATATCGTAGTCCATTTAGTATCAAACCATACCTGAGGTTCCATATCTATGAAAATCGTAGAACGTTCCGCGCTAGAATCTCCTAAATCTTTATTGGCTTTGACAACACATGTTATTAATTGTCTGTTCACAGTAGATTGCAGAGCTTTCAGAAGTACAGGAGGCTTGCAAGCTGGACGGGTAAATCTGACAGTTTCTTCGCTGAGTGCAACTGTACCTAAAGCTCTCTTGGCCTCTTGCAAAGTTTCATCATCATCCAAACAAAACGTTTCACAAGCAACCTAAAGAAAGTGAACCTTGATAGATGACACTGATAACAATCATCTTGGCTATATCTAAGAAACATGACGTGAAAGAAAGTTCGTATCTGATAAGATATATGTATAGTTTCAGATTTTTTACGAAATACGAATGATAAACACGGATAAGACTGACACATATATGATTATCAAAGATTATAAGAGTAAATATTAATTCTGCGTTGTTAATATCTATTTTCGTCTGGTGAAGTGATAGTATGTCTGGCAACTAAATTAGCAAATTATAATGAGTAAAACATAAAATAAGTTTATTTAATATTTTTCCTTAAAAATATAGTCTCATACTGATGTTACTACTGAAGTTTCATACCTAACTACATACATTTTTATTTACCCAAAATATTATGTGAAGATATTTTATAGATATAATCATAATATTAAAATTAAGTGTTTTCCTAGCTATAAAACAATGATTATGGAATTCCCAACGCCAATAAGAAGTAGAAAAACTTCCGTCATTATTATTATCATTTTTACGTTCAACTATACCGGATATAAGCCAATTAATGATGATCATTTACATTCATGATTTCGTAAGCACCGGTTATATCATACGCAGTCCTTGGTTAAGCTACTACTAATATTATTAAAAAAAATAATTACATCACAAATTAAAATCAGTAAATATTTACATCCTATTAGATCATAAATATCATTGGATTGCTAATATATATCATTGTCACTAACTACTGTATTTCACCAGGTAAATGAAATGAAAAAAACTCACGTTAAACACGCTAGATGCCCATTTCCTAAAGGCCTGATCCTGTCCGCACATCTCATCACCAGTGGCCACATCATGTATCCTCTCGCCTCCCAAATCTCCAAGTAACCTGTCCACGTATTTGCCAAAGTTGCAGAAGTTCGGATACGCGCTAGAGCCGAGCGCGAATACGGCAAAACGAACATTGCTTAGTGGTCCGAAACTATCGATCGATGTCGCATCTGTTGCGCTACCTGTTTATATTTATTAATTTAAACTATATTTATATTATTTTATTTTATACTAGCCGCAACAGCCTATATGTGTACTAAATTTCATGGCAATCTGTTCTGTCATTTCAGCGTAAAAGAGTAACAAACAAACACACACATACAAATCGCATTTAAAACATTAGACCGATTGTTTAATAATGAACTTTACCCCAATAAATTAAATAAATCTACTTACAATGAGAAATAACACAGAAGTCATTTTGATTCACGTTATTCAAATGTTTGGGTTTTTGGAATATTATAGGTAAATGAACCTTGGAATATTATAGTAAATGAAAAACCTATGTATATTTTTATATCAAGAATCTAGAAATAAAATATTACCATTACCATTTTAATTACGTGTTAATTAAAACAAAATTTCTCGCTCTAAATATTACTAGGCCTTACCTTTCAATGACTCAAGCCTGTTCAGTTGCTTTGGATTAGCAACGGCATATCTCTGAAGTTCAATTTGGCTATTTGCTTTGATGAAAGATTTTGGTGTTAGCATTTGAGAGCCCCTAAAATATATATAATACTTAGAAGTGTATATTAATTAGAAATTAGACGATTGAGATCTGACGAGAATCTAGTAGTGATAGGTAATTTTTTTTTGCCTGCTTTAATTAAAATTAAGCCACAAAATGTCTGTACATTTAACTGTCTGTTAATACATGCTTATCTCAAAATAAATCATTTAAATGTAAATAATAATTGCAGATATCGTATATATTAATATTAATGTATTAATAACAATTAAAATTCGTATATAAATGAACTACCTAAGACGTAAAACTATAATATTTAGTAATAATGCTGTTATTTAAACTTACCCGGTGCCCTCTTGATCTGAATATAGAATTTCGCAGAGTTGCTCCCCAAAAGCCTGTTAAATTATAAATTAAATATATATTATGAAATATTTTAGCGTCATTAAGTTTTTACCTATTTATTATTTTTTTGAGATATTATCCATATATTAATATTGACCCTTAAATTCAGTACCTACAGCGTGCTCTATTTTTAAAGATTGCTTCACACCTTCAAAAGAAAATAGTTTTTTTTTGTGCTTTTGCATTACTTGAGAATGGCTAAAAAGCTTTCAATGCAGCTTTTTTTAGTCAACAAGTAACTTATCTAAACAAATTTATTTCTATATAGTTTACATTCAATAAAACCAATTAAATAAGTAAATAGTTATAAAAAAACCAATGGTCGACCAAATGCAATAAATTAATAACGTTTTAAAATAAGGCAGTCATTTTAAGTACTCGTAGTTGTTATCAAATCTGAGCCGGATTAAAAAGTTTGGAAGCCTTGAGGCGATGAAAAAGTGGAGTTCTCTAATAATAATATTGCAAAGTAGTTCTATTGGCTTTCTTTTTAATTTGGTAGTACTCTGGTCATAAAAACATTAAAAACACATTAAAAAAAACTAATATAAAACCATTACAAAAATGTCTATAATGGAGGCCTTGGGGCAATTCCAGTTGCAGCCCCTCCCCCCTCGGCCCTCGCCCTTCCCCTTAATTTAGCTCTGAATAAAATTAAAACAATCACGCGTTAGAAACCGTGAGAGACAACTAGTAAAAAATATATTATTTTCATTAAGCTATTAATAAATAGTTTGTTTTGCAATTACAATATGCTAAATGTTCGTTAAAGTTACGTTGGATTAATGCTGGTGGATAGATCGGTTCAATTACAATCGAGTCTATGCATATTAATAACAGATCGCTTTTAGAGATAAGGGTCCATTGTGCTAACTACGCAGTGATTGGGTTTTAAATGATTGAGAATAAAAAATATTGTTACAACAACCAATAAATATATATTATATTTAACTGTCCTTTCACACACTGATTTATTTAGCAGTCTAGTGATTAGCCAATCGTAGTGTAAAGACAAAAATAGACATGAAGGCAAATGAGTTTTACTACACAATTCACTTGTAAACGTTTAATATAAAACATTCTAACTTAAAAAACGTCACTCTGACCTAACCTATTTCTATACAAAAAAACTTTAAACACTTTGTTACAGTATGAAATAGGTACTTTGGTATAATAGTAATAAATACGTGATAATATCTTGATCGATATTATATAGCTTAGTAGTAATCGTAAGTCTAAGTATATCTATACAAAGCTCGCATGCCTATAACATAAAGCTTAAAAAGCTGATCTAACCACTCATAAATCTTTAAATCGGCTACTAATTTAGTTTATTGCCCATTAGTGTTCCATGTGGTTTTGGTAACGTTTGCCTTTTTACTATTTTTATTGACCAGTGTTTTTAAACAGCTGAAATGCTCTCAGAGTTAATTTATTTTTATCAAAGTTAATATATTTCTACTGTTGTTATTATATATATATATATATATATATATATATATATATATATATATATATATATATATATATATTCGTATATTGTTAACATTTTTGGTAATGAAAATCAAAACAAATCCACGAAAAAATCCCAAAAAAAATTTTAGGTGTTTAAAATGTCAAATATACACATGTAGTATTATTACGATTGTGTTAATTAATAAAAAATATCAAATTATTTAATTTTTAAATATGTACAATTATTTCAATATTATTTAATTAACCGAGCGAGCGAAGCGTCTCTGCTTTAAGTCTGGCATATTTGCTCTCCTCTATCAGTTCGTTGGTTTGGTTGGCTTCTCTACAGGTCGTATTTTACAACGGATCTGGACAAAACTTGGTATACAAGTTTTACGACTTTATAGATTTTTTGTCGTCGGAGCTTTTTGATTGGAGGGGTAATTCCTCCAAATAGGGGGCAAAAAGGGATACTGGATAACTCCACCTTATGAGATCCGATTTTAATGGTTCGTTTTTTATTCCAAAGGTAGTAACTTTAAGTTAGACTTATGAAAAATTGGTTGAGATCTGTTGATGATCTTCAGCGTGATGAACAGAATAACTCCTCAAAATGCAGTTTGTGATCCCAAGGTTCGCAAAACTACTAGTATTAAAATGTTATAGCCCTGTACATTTTGTCGTAGACACCAAAATTACTTTATCATCCTCATTTCGTTAGCAATCCTCTTGTTTATTAGTCTCACATCTAGAGCAACAGGTAAGGTAATATACAAGATATTTGCTTTTGTATAGCAAATACTCGTAACACAAACTTGTCCAAATGCTTTCAAAGTTTTAGAGTCTTGTAAACCTATCGGCACTGCATTATAAGGACTTCGATCAAAGATCGATACGAAGAAGTAGTACAAAGAGAGAATAGAGTGAAAAATATTGTTTTATTTAAATATATGGCATGATGTCACTGTACTATCACTTTAATCTATCTATTTACTCACGTAAATTATAACACAATAAGTAAATACTTATTATTAATACCTAATTAACGGACTGTCGAAAAGGAAGTAGTCGATTAAAGTCTATAATTTTGGTGATTTTCATTGTTAATTTTTTAATTATTTGATCAAACTTATTATTATTTCAAGATAAAACCATCATATGGAATTATTATATTTGAAAGAATAATCAAATTTAAAGTGACTTAGAAACTGTAGTTATAGTCTAGTTTACATTATTAGTAGATTATATATATATATATATATATATATATATATATATATATATATATATATATATATATATATATATATATATATATATATATATAAAAAAATTTATACTTACAACACCATTTTCCGGAGGATCTCCATTACCGAAAGTCGAAGTCACGACCAACAGCAACGCCTCATGCTCAATAGACGTAATATCGTAATCCATCATACAATGAACCTGAAAAACAAATTCCCATGAAAACTGTCTATGAATCACTCGTTCACAATTTAACGCGCTATTATCCGCTCTGATATGACAGATTTCACGGGAAAAATAGATTTTGAAGCGATTAATGTATTTTAAATTAGCTAACGCTGTCAGTCTTTTACACCTTTTCGAAACTCGATTCTGACGAAAAATATTAAATTTTTAAAATGAATTTTAGAAATTGAGTCATAATTGTTTATTTATATGTGCTTTATTTTGCATGTACAGTTCAAAGACTTATACCATAAAAACAGTATCAAAGATCTATACCACAAAAAACAATACATATGTGCGTTCAAATCGCAAATCATTCAAATCGAAACTTAACTAACCAACTAGCACCCCGTAATACACTACAATAGCATCAAGAGCAATACTTTTATTGGTTTACAAACTACCTGAGCGTTGAAAGCGTGTCCGAATATGACCCCTAGCTCCTTGGCATACTGCTCAGACTTGCCGGTCTCCGTCGCGTACAGAACTGTCGCTTTAATCCTCTTAGAAAGCGCTCGTCCAAAGAGTTTGGATGTGAATTTGACGGCGCGCGCAATCTGCTTGAAGTGGAACTTTCTATTTATGGGCCTCTTGCCGGTGATCGGCTTTGACTTTTGCCACTGATGGGTTTTCCACGCTGGTTCCTACGAAAATTCATGTTCTGTGTAGTCTGTAATATTACTAGAATTTGACATTATACAGCAAAATCAAAGTTTCGGATAGAAGATCGTGAGTTCGAATGCCACTCGTGTTAAATATTTTATTATGGCTTTCGTATACCCATTTGCTATTTAAACAGGATACCCTTACAAAGGATATACCTACAATATACATACCTATAAATACCTAATATTAATTTAAATGTATATTAAATATGTTTGAAGACCAGAGGAGTTTCTAAGTGATTGGGATAAAATATCATTCAAAGATGCCATAAGTGCGTTTTAGTAAGTCACGTTTCTTATTTAGTATTAAACATATATATATATATATATATATATATATATATATATATATATATATATATATAATTAGAACTCAACAGATTTTTATGAATTTGATATTTAATTTAAATAATTATGTATATATTATACTAATTTTCCTTACTTATAATATATGACTAATATATATATATATATATATATATTCAATTTTTGTAATAAAATTCTAGTATAATAACCTGGTATTCGTAAGCTGGTCGCAAGTAGTAGAGCGCCATCTCTTGATGAAATACCGGAGTGATGGATGACGACATCGGCGGCACGATCCATATCCAGTCCGCCGGACAGCCGGAGCTTTGCAAAATTATAAAAATAACTTATACAGCAATATGTTTTATTAGCGATTTACCCTTACTTCAAACGGGTGCGACGCTATCACCGAAAATACTTTTGTATCTTTTTGCCATACATTTTATAACTTTATTTCAAAACATTTCGGCAAAGCATGCCGATGAAGCAACTAAAAGGGTTTCCGAAATTGACTATTGAGAAATGAGTAATTTTATATGGAAATAATTATAGTATTAAAACACATTTTTATCGAGATATACATAGCAGCCTCTAGCCGTCGGCGGCTTTTTATAACTAAAACAATTTCAGAATTGGATCAGTAATTTCAGATATTACACCTTACAAACAAACTTACAAACTACCTCTTTATTATGTTAGTGTAGATTATTATTAATATAAAAAAGTTAGACTTGCAATAGTATAATGCTTTTGATTATATAGAATTCAATGCTCAATAAGAATTGAGTCTGCTAATTCGCAGGTATTATCGCTACTTTTTTTAATTTACCGACGTTATTATAAAAATCGTATAAATAATTCTTTTTTTAAATTTTCCTACTAACTTCAAAAATACTTTTCAGAAAAAATAGACGTACTGATAGTTATTACGGTTACTTGAAATTTATAAACAGTTCACAATAAACACTATTCTAAGAATTTTTCGCCACACCATATTAAAAAGTAAAGATGTTATCAATATGAGTTTATAAAATAATTACTATCAGATAAAGGCCGCAGATTTAGGATCTGTAAAGCTGTTTCTTTATAATAAATTTGAGATAACTGGAAGTATTACGTGCCTCGTATGCGAAGTGCATAAATTGTAAGCCGATAATAGTGTATGAACAATGCTCTTGTATACCAAATATTTACGCGATTTTAATTAATTTACCCGCTTCTATCGACATAGGCACGTATAACGTCTACGCTACCTGGTAAGCCTGCAGTAGTTTCCTATGCGAAACTAGCAGAACCCGCGGCTTCGCTGGCGTTAAAATTACAAAAAAAAACAAGTTCTATGGCTTTATGTTATAAGTAATTCATTAATACAGAAACACCCCCGTTCCCCCGCACGCCCTGCGCCGCCCTGCGCACCGCACGCCTGTCTACCATGCCGTGTAGGATTTTCAAAGCCCTAGTTGACTATTTTAGGAACGATTTATAAAAAAACTGTGATACACGTGTCTCATAATTTTAATTGAAGAGTATGTGTGCTAATTTTCAAATCAATCGACCCAGAGAATAAAAAGTTTCACAGAAAATTAAACTATCCTATTTCACCTCCTCAGGGGTAGACAGTCAAAAAACCCTTTCTTCGTGGGTAAGTACGCTTCACAAAGAACACACCCTCCAAATTTAATGTATCTGGGACCAGCGGTTTAAGCTGTGCTATGTTGATATATCAGTCAGTCAGGATTTGGAATTTTATATATATTTTAGATGTTTACAATTATCTGATTTTAAATGTAAATATTTTTATATTTTTCAATATATGTATAATATAAGACCTCTTCTAAGTGCAAAATTTAAGAAGAACATTAATGGCTAAAATAGCATTAGTGCAAAATAATTTACTAATATATAATACTTTGTATTAACTAATTATTTATAGAATCATATCCTCCTTATCATTACATCTAGAATATGGAGCAGACACAAACAGTCACACGTTGTGTTATCACATCACACATGTGGCCAAACAATCGCAAGGCTGGAGCGATGATAGCTTAATGGCTGTAACTTGTCTGCGGATTGCTTGCAATTACGCCGCGAGTTTACTTGAGCTTACATGTAAATATTTTGATTCATCTGAACCTGTTTATTAATTTTTTTTCAGCTTAACATACATATTGGCGACACGTTTGGCTCAGTATGTAGTAACCCTACTTGCTGTGCCAGCGGTTGCGGGTTCGAATCCCGCTGGGGGCATTCATTTGTGTGATGAGCACGAATGTTTGTACTCCAGTCATGGGTGTTTATATTTATAATATGTATGTATTTAAAGTTATATATATGCAGTGTATCAACTATCTCGTATCCATAACACAAGCCTCGTAGCTTACCATGGAACTAGATGGTGCTATGTGTTAATGTCCCAACATATTTATATTTGTTTTGATGGCTCTTGACTCCTAAAGAACAAGTCTTAAAGCGGTAAAGTTTTTTTAAAATACAGTTTAAGATTGAAGAACAAGAAATGTTCACTTAAAATAAGCTATGGTTTTAAACAATTATATTTCTTAAAACTGTATATCTTTATCATATAAATGGTTAGACTTTCTATTCTTAGCCTCTCTAAAAGCGTTTTATTTTTTTCGTAACTTTTATTACAGAAGAGCTTTTTGAAGTTAAAATTGTGCTAACTTTCGCGGGTAATTTTTCCTCTAATGAACCTATCTCCACAAGTTAAACTTTTAGACTTAAAAATAATTTTAGCACACAACTTTTAATGAAATAATAAACATAAAAAATAAGACTTTAATGCCCGATTTCATCAACGTCACCTAAGTTTAAGGGATCCCCTAAGCATGATTAGGGGGCTGTTAGGGAACAGTTTCTGTTACACCGACAGTTAGGGGTCACCTAAATATTAAAAGGCCCCCTCAATTTAGGTGCTCGAAATATAGGCTTAAAGACGATCGTAAAACGAAATTTAATTTAGGGGCTAGTCTAGGGGACTTTTAAGCTAGGGAACCCATACCTTATGGGTTATTGGTGAAATCGGGCATAAGCGTTCTTTTTTTATATTTTTGTATATTCACTTACCGTAACCTGTTCTCATTATCCAAATGCTTGATGAAGCTTTCGGAGGCAGTGTGATGATCGACAATAGTTGCATTATGCTGTTGGAAGCTATGAAGAACAGCGACATTTACTTCCACTAACGCCTTATCCTTCCACAGGTTCACTGGCGTACGCGTATCTAGGCCCATCTTTTGTGCTACTTTCTAAACAAATAAAATAGAAATACTAAACATTATATAACCCATTATTTTACGTAATGTTAGTTACCATTTAGTGCTAGTATATACTCTTAAATATATTTATATAAATATTTAACTTTACAATTATTCACGCTCTTTTTTGGTTCTCGTTTAAAATGAGCCACAATATACGTTGGTTTATTGAGAAAAAAAGAAAATTACTGTATCTGAACTAGATCTGTATTTAGTTAACTTATTTTGCTAAGTGAATAATTTTAATTATTGATACTATATACTACTACATAGTATAAGTACAAAATTATAGTATGTATTAAAAATGAAAATTTTAAATGTAAAAATTATCTATTCAAAGATGATTGTAAAAGTTTATTTGAATAGGTATGTTTGATTTATAATATAAAATAAAATACCTACCTCAAGCATGTTCAAGCGGTTAGTATCACAGAAGTTCCGGCAGCCGATCTCAGTGCTCATGTACCAGCCGTTGAAGGCGTTCGCTGTGAACTCTATGCCGCCGCAGTCGAACCGCATGTTCGACACCGCGGGCAGTGCGTACCAACGTAGCTGGAGTTCTTCGAACCAATCTTGCCTGATTCGGATAAATTCATATAAATATATTTTTTTTTACTTTATTTGAAACTACTCTAGGGGCATTTGATACAAAAACGTGCATTTATCTTTTAGTATATAATTTCAAGGTTTGCAATTTTTATTACTAACAGTAACTTATATGTTGTTTCGGGTCATAGTATATCTGTGTATTAAATTTCACCTAAATTGGCCCAGCCGTTTCACCGCGAAGGAGTATCAAGCACACATAAACAAACTTTTGCCATGATATATTAATTTGATTAAAACTTATTTTATTATCAAGAATTTTGTAAGGTATATTTATCTAATATAACTTTCGAACTTATTTGTAGTGAAGTCAATAAGATGCTAATATAAAGGACAACATATAAATGTAAAAAGCAAACCTATAAAACTTTAATAGGATATATTATGCCAATTTATGAAAAAATTAGCAGTAATATTAAAAGTAAGGTTTCACGCAATAATAAAACTTGATAGAATATTTAATAGAAAAATCAAGTTCATATCTATCTTATATAAATAATGGAAACCCACTTTGATCGAAGTGCTGTTTGTGCGAACTATTGTTTCTTATAATTAAAAACAAACGCTATACAGCTTCGTAGTAAATGCAATCTTTAGAAATGTTCCGTCGAGGAAAGCGTTTTAAAGTATCCCTGAATCATGTTTCTTTCTAAATGTAGAGCATCTACAGAAGATACGCTTCGATACATTACTAGCTAACAATACCACGTGTTACAGTATAAAAATAGCTCTAGAACATAATTTGTATAATATATATGTATATAATTTATATATATATATATATATATATTTATATATATATATATATTTATATATATATATATATATATATATATATATATATATATATATATATATATATATATATATATATATATATATATATATATAGTTACGGACACTCGATCATGACGCCCTCTTTCCAACACATTACAGCCAGTTAACATTATCAATACCAAAACATTATTGAATGAGCTCGGATTTATAGGCCATAAACGTAGATTGGAGATCACTGGACCACACTTTTACGATAAGCAATCTACTCTGTATGGACGCTATTCGCCTATTTGCGGGCCTTTACAAAGCACAATATGCATTCTCCGACTTTTTTATGTCGGCATAAATCTGAAATGAAAAACGATAGCAACTACGTATTTCACTCAAGTAGCTGGAACATTGTACTGATTGATCGTCTTATATCATTTTAAAGCAATGTCACTTTAAAATAACGTTAATTGACTAAACTGATGGACATTCTTCAATCGTTAAAGAAGGAAAATATAAAAAAAAAAACGTGTGTGCGTACTTATGTACGTACGCGCGTAAGAAGTTATACTTCTTTGGCGTAACAGAACGAAAATAGCTAAAGATTTCATCCCGTATGTCACAACTCTGTTTGTAAAAGGAATGCAGCTAACTTCATCATATCGCTTTTTAGCTGTAAAAACTTTACTCTCATTTTTTTTACAAACGTGCCAAAAGAAGTATAACTTCAATAAATACGAGTGACATATTATGATTCTATGACATAACTATTAAATGTATTATTTCACTACAATTTTAATCATTTCTGTTGATGAACGATTGTAGAATGAAATCTTTTCTTACTAAGCCCTGATTTGTTCTAATTGTTTAATAATTATACATTAACATAAATAATATCATTCATTTAACTAAATGAACAATATCAAGTAAAGTACTCACGTAGGATGAGTCATATGTATCTCCATGACGAGCTCCCGAGGGATCTCGAAGTAGTCGGGGTCTTTACCATTCGCGGATAGAACAAGCGGCAGGATGTCCCACGCGGTGCGAGGCGGCTTCCACCCCAGTTTGATGCAAAGCTAGAGAAAAAAATAGTTGCATTTAAAATAACGACGAATAATATCTATATTTATAAAACAATTTAGTTACGCCATTCATAACTCAAGAACGGCTGAACCGATTTGTATGATCTTCGAATTGTTAGAGTTGCCTCCGCCCCGAATAGCAGAATAACTATGAAAATTCACGAAATAAAAAACATTTAAAAGGCTAACGCTGGCTAATAACTATGTGTATCTATTTAAGACGTACCTAGGGACGTACGCGAACGAAGCGACGGTAAGTCACTAGTACATACATACATAAATAACGACTTAATATTCATCGTATTAATTTTTTGTAGAGAAATTCTAATAAAATATTATTCTCCTAATTGTGATTTAGTGTTACTAGTTTAATAATACTCAGGAATAAAAATATTTTGTTTTAATTATAATTTAAGATATTTAACTGAACATTATTTTATCATATTGTCTTAAATTTGAATATAATTTAATTCATATGAAATGTGAATATGTACAAATTATACCTAATAGCATATTTTAATAATGATGTAGTTGATATTTTTCTCATAAATAGAAATAATTCTCGTAAAGCGTAAAATCATAACAAAATACTTTTAAATGATAACTCGTAAAATCAATCCATCTTTTATATCTTAGGATTAGAAATATATAATACTCTAGACTTCAGAACCTTTCGAACAATAAATAATATGGATCAGGTGGTAGGGTGTGACGCGACACTATTGAACGATTTATTTATTAGAGGTCAATGAAAAGCTTTCAATGTTTTATGTTAGAGTTATTACATTCAAAATAAATTTTTAACATCATTTATTTAATTAATATAATTAATTTGTAAATATTAACAAACAATAAAAACTCGATGTATTAATAATATCCTGAGTTTTGTCTGTTTGTCAATCGATATTAACGGTCTCTATTATTATAATCTTTAAAAACTAGAATGATTCGTGATACATAAGCATCTTATATGGATGCGATTGGAAGATACAGCTCTAAGCCCTAAGCAAATCCTTCGACAGCTGTTCTATCTATTGTAGTACATCTAAACAATTTGCATTCGGCCTAGTTTTCAAATCGGATTCACTGGTAGTCCGTTGAGAGCTCTCGTTGTATGGTTTATAAAACCTATAGAAGATTTTTGTAGAGTCTTATTGTTGTCGCACTTCGATATGTATGTTGGTATATTTATGCTAGGTTAAGTTAAGATTAAGTTAAGAAGATTAAAAAAAAACAATTTTATAGTGCAACCACACTAATATTAAAAATAGGATGTTAGTGAGTAACGCGGTAATAGCTTAAAGGATATTGAGTAAAATTTTGAATGTAGATAGCATAATATCAGTATTAGTTAGGTATATACTAACATATATACATATATCAACCACTTACTGACAAGATCTAGTATTTTTATGAGTTTAAAAACTCTACACATTAGATATTTTAGTATATACTAATAGACACACAGAATGCGTGTACAAAAATATTTACGATGTCGTTTCTACTTGCAAACAACTTGATTCAACAATAAACGTCTTGTATTAAAAACATTACAGATCTCAGTCAAATAAACCGTATTTATAAATAATGAGTACTTATATGTTCTCTACCCTTAGAAGATAACGTGTTGCAATACTATTCTTACCTCAGTGAACTCGCAATGCATAGGGTCGCCTAGAACAGTACCATCGGGTAGTTTGTACCCGGCATAGCTGATGAGCTGGCTGTTCCATATTCTGTAGTCGTGCTTGCCATCCGTGCGTTGTGGGAAGACAGTTATCGCTGACCTATTTATTTACAAAAACTTTCAATAAACCTATCTATCTGAAGTTTCCTTATATGTACATCGAATTCCTATCGCTAGTAAGGATAACCACATATAGATAGGTAATTGAAATCCGTTCTTAGATAGTAATGGTTTGGTTTATAATAATCTATACATATAATAAAACTGTAGAGGTTGAATGTCTGTACATAGGAAAAAAATGCTAAAAACTGAGTCAGGGGATGTAAGAAGAGAAATAGAACAAATCCAGATTTTTTCAATTTTTTTGTTTCTCTGTCTGCTTGTTTGTTTGTACGGGCTAATCTCTGAAACTGTTGAACCGATTTAAATGAAATTTTGCATGGTGGTAACTTATATCTCTGGTAAACATTTTAAATACTTTTTATTCCGGAAAATTAAAGAGTTCCCGTGAGATAGTTAAAAAACTATAGTAACTTATACAGCTTAGTACAAAAACCACTGATTGGATATTAATGAAACTTTACAATAATATACTTTATACACGAGAATAACAAATCAGCTACTTTTCATCCTGAAAAAATATACAGTTCCCGTGGGATAGATTTGTTTTTGTTTGTCTAGAGGCGAATCCGAGCGAAGCGAGGGTGACTCACCCTCTCTTTGTTCGAATTATTTTGCTAGTATTTTTTCAGTTTGTTTTGAAATTATTCCAAAAGAGAGCTTTTTTCTAGTCCCGCTTGAAATAAAAGCTTGTTATAACCTTATGAATATTTATAACGATCTAAGCATGCGTTATGCAAATTTTATAAATCTTAGACACGCGGTAATCTAGATAATTATAATCTAGATAATAAATAGATGTTATAAAAATGTAGAGTTGTAAATCGGTTGGAACCTTAAAATAAACTAGAAACTATTTAAAAGATTAAAGAGCTACCGATAAACTATAAGTATATATATATATATATATATATATATATATATATATATATATACATACTTTACCTATGATAAATGCAGTTCGATACGTGCTGCTACAGCAAATATCTTTTCAAATATCTCACATAAAATATTATCGGAGAGCAATATAATCTGCATACATTTTCATTTCATTTCATATCAATATAATAGAGCACATCGAATGTACATTATACATGATTAATATTTTTTTCTATGATATGCGACCGACCTGATATTTCCTTTATTGGTGCTGTATTTTATATGATTGCACAGCGCTTCGAACATCCCGCTGGTGGTTGTCACTTGCCGGCAGTCAAATACCTGTACGAATAAAATGGTATATGATAATTTATATGCTTTTATTGCAATTTTTATTATACAATTGCCCGCGGTTTTGCTCGCGGTTTTTGATGTTTATTTATTCCGCTTCTATTATTGGTAGCGTTATGCTAAATAGATTATAAAGCTCCCATCTAATTTATAAGCCATAGAAATAACTTATTAATCAGTCATGTAGTTTCAGAGATACGCGCATTAAAACAAACAATCTATATAGCTTTTTATATATTCGTGTACGTATATTTTATTGAATACACAACTTTACCGGTTATAATATAAAGAAAAGCTAACTTTAAAGCTATCTTCAGAGCTTAATGTAAATGTCGTACCAAGTAGCAGAAACAACAATCGGTGGATACTGTACGTGATTTACTTAACATGCAAGTGTTGTTTAGAAAATATTTGCATTGTCTTTGCAACTTCAGAGTAGATTTATTCTGGTATATTCAAAATATCATAAATCGTAAAACAAAAGTTTTAAGAACTTAACTACTCTACATTCTGAGAGTTAAAAAACAAATGTTGAATAACATAACATTAAAAGTTAAAGAACCATATCGATAAGGTATTTGAAATTATAAACTGAGTGGTGAGCTGAGCGAGATTAAGTCAAGTTAGAATACCGAAGTTTGACAACTCTGGTTACACTTATTTTCTATTTTTTGTCTCGAGTAACTAATATTTTAACTTCAATGTTATCTTACTTTTATAAGAAAATCGTTTAACTTGACTTACTAGCCTGATTATGCAAAAAACAGAATGCTATTTGTACCTACCTAATATTAACAATATAAATACAAACTATGCGAAATGATGCAAAATTTATTTCTAGAATCAAAAAAAAATCTTTAAATACAATCAAATAAATATTTTAAGAGGATATTCACGCAATATAAATGAATTGAAAGGAACTGACAACGGTCTCATTCACTTAAGAGAATCTGGCAGCCGCGAACCAACTAGGCCCATACAGATTAACCCCAGCAATCTATTTAAGCAATGTAATTACGAAATGTACTCGCGAACATCAGAGAGACTTAAAAGTAGTCCCACTAATTCCGATTCGAGTCTCTCTCGAGTCTCGTCCCCCCACTGACGAAGCCAAACGAATAAATTATTCGTAATATCGTTACGTCGGCTGCGACTCAATCAACTGCGCTAATTACAAAAATATTGAGAGCTCTTTTCTCCTAATTGCTGTTACGTTGGAAATAATTGTGAAAACCTTACTTTTTAACCGTCTTCCAAAAAGGAGGAGGTTCTCGATTCGTCGGAATCTTTTTTTTTTAATGTTTTGTTATATTATGTTCACCGATTACTCGAAGACGCCTTAACCGATTTGAAAATTTTGTTTTTTTAAAGGGTATTCTTCTCAGGTCCCGTTTAAATTTTATCGAAATTGGTCGAGCGGTTTTTTTGAAAAAATCAACAATTTTTTTTTAAATATATTATTTAATCTAATATGTTATTAAAAAAACGTTCTTCTTATAACTTACTTGCTTATTACGTCTACACCAAAAATGGAAAAATAAAAACTTTCAAAAAAATAATTAGGCCGACTTTCAGGCAAAACGAATTTAATGGCTTAAAAAGTTTCTAAGCCATAAAATTCGTATTATATATGTTATGTTTTTTTAATGTCCTGAAGTGTTCAATTAATAACACATTATGCATTATAAACACGTTATAACTTACTATTAAATGAAAATAAATAAACTTTTTGTTACTCCTATTAAAGTGCAAGTGAAGTAATCAGGGTTCTTTTACAACCACACTAAATATTTGTGTTATGTATTGCCATAAAATACGCCCCTTTTCACTGTTTCCTAAGAAATACTTTGGGACAATTTGGACTGGCTACATACTTTATACTACGATTCAAAGATGTAGTAGTCCTTCCAAGGAAGAAAGAACGCTGTATACTGTTTCAACGGACGGAAATCCTTTATTTAGCTCTTAGAGATTAAACCTAAGACTGAGGCTAGTGTTCTCTACGAGTACACCATACGAGAAAGTATGTGAAGGTAGAGGAAAATACTCCAAAGATGCTAAAGAGCGGTTTCAAATGAACAGATGGACCGTTACAAAAACTTTATTTTATTACCGCAATAATGACTAAAGAAAGAAACCTTTCTATGGATGAATCATTAAGAAGAGGAAAGCTATTTCAAAAATTATTACTTTCATTATTTTGTCAATTTCGAGGTTCTTTTGTGAGAAAGTTATATTAGGTGTCATTCGCACGGTACTTGATGATATTCTCAATTTTGAAGATATATTAAGCAGTTAATTGCTCCATTCGGTTGTCCCTATATATTTTTATAATTCATGTTTAATTATTATAGTATAGTAATAATAAAAGTTAAATTTAGGTCCACCAATGTGTATAGTACCTACGTAAGACCTCAAAACTGTTCACAAATGGTAACAAATAGGTAAAAATTACACGGCTAATAAAATTTAAATAAAGTTAAACATATTACATATGCACCACACACATGCCTTTAGTAAAATTTGAGAGACCACGCATTCGAATCACGTAAAACAAGCAAATTAGGTATGACTCTGTTTAACATTACGATATGCGCGTAGGATTTTCTCAATATGTCGTTGTCCTGATGTACATCATTGAGTATAACTAATTGCGCTTCAATATTGACATGATTATGAACTTTAAACTCTATATCCTAGAAAATAAGGGCTAGACTAGAAATAATTGTTTTAGTTTGTTATAATAATCACTCTGTAACGTCGTTTGCTACCTGGTGACATAATATTGTAACACGTTGGGATAAACAGACGACGCGGTGTACCATGACTAATTACATATTATATATCGCTGCTTTGTGTTTTCGTTATCACAGTAGCTCAAGGGTGACTGTTAAATATATATGTTACGTATGTATTTTATTACAATTCAACAGAAGCATGTATTCCATGCATATATCTCCAAAGAAATGGACGGATCAGGTCAGAGCGGGCCTGAATGTCCGAGAAAAGCAACCAACCAGTAGACACGATCAGTTTGTCAGAACTGAAACGACTTCGATGATTTCCGTCTTACTACTTGAATTGCTTACTAAATCGAATTAAAAGACTTATGCCTGATTTCATCAACAACCCATAAGATACCACCTACGTATGGGATCCCTAGCTTAAAAGTCCCCTAAAGTAGCCCCTAAATTAAATTTCGTTTTACAATCGTCTTTAAGCCCATATTTCGAGCACCTAAATTTAGGGGGCTTTTTAATATTTAGGTGACCCCTAACTGTCGATGTAACAGAAACTGTTCCCTAACAGCCCCCTAACCATGCTTAGGGGATCCCTTAAACTTAGGTGACGTTGGTGAAATCAGGCATTACTCCTTAGTCAATTTGTATTAAAAGGTGACACAATTTGCAAATTCTTTAATCTAGCCTTTGCCAATTTCTTGACTTGAAATTACGCAAGGAATGTTAAATGGCACGCGTGTTTAAATTAAGTAGCGAACTTTAGTAACATTGATGGAGTATCTAAAGTTTTCACAAACCTTTCTTATCCGAACCCTAAGATAGATAAACTAAAAACAAACTGCTAGTTAATTGGCCGTGTTTTTGTGTCGGCGCGGGAAATGGGAGTTTTCTCATTACAGTCAGCAAATTCATTTAGTTCCACCGTGTTCGCGGAGACGGTTGGACGTGTAACAAGTATCGACTTAATTGATCCTGTTTTTAGTCGTACTTTACTAAGGTTTTTTTTTAAATGAAATAAATTACTTTATAAGCATATTTTTAAGCTTTTTTTCTTTAAATTCACCTAATACTTTAAACTTAAGATTTAAAAAAAATACTAGTAGTACCCGCAGCTATGCCCTTTATTTTACAAAAAAAAAAACACTTTGGCTTTATGTTGTAGAGCTATGTGTTCATATATTGTTCATACAAAAATACTAAAATCGCAATTAAAAATTGGGTGGCTAGGTTAGGGAGGTGGGGGGGTGCGACTACAAACACCGTGAGACACGAGATTTTTAAATATTAGATATAAATGGGTTTAAAATATTAAATTATTATTTATTGATAGTATTCGTATTTGAAATATATTTTTAGTCCTCACCAAGTAATATTTTACTGCAGTAATAGCGTTATCAAAATTGAACGAACAAAACTATGCCTCAGCAAACAATGTTGGTAAAATTAAGTAAACAAATTATTTCCCACTAAAGTCAAACGTAAATAGTCAAACAAGATTATTAAACATTCCGTAACCATTATGTAGGTAAATTAATAAAAATTATTACCAGTAGGAATAATAAAAATTATGAAATACTAGGGATGTTACATATTTTTTAATTACTTTTTATTGTAAATAAATGTTTAACATTAGTATTTTGCATTATGTAATTCATATTTATTGAAGTTATACTTCCTTTGGCACGTTTGGAAAAAAAAATAGGTACCTATAAGAGTAAAATTTTGACGATGCGTTTTGTTTCTGTTTTTTTCTGTTACGCCAAAATGTGAATTTGGTTTTGTTACGCCAAAGAAGTATAACTTCTTACGTGCGTGCATAAGTACACACACACACATTTTTTTTTATTTTAAGCATGATGAATATATTTTTGTCATAAAATAATGAAACTTACTTGCAGTTTAGACCACTGTATTCTGCCAATGCATCGGCTAGCGTTCCTCCAAGCTAACTTAGCGCCAAAAACGAGCTCGGTAGTTGTTAGTTGGTATGTCCCAGTTTTCACTACTTCTTCTTGCACAACCTTCCAACGAGCTTCGTGGGCTACAGTATTAGCCCTAAAAGTGAATAATTACATACATATATATTAAAAATGGACATGTTTCTAAATAACATATTGTTAAATTACTGGAATACTAGAATTTGTTACATTACTATCAATGCAATTATTTGATTTCAGGTCACTATTTATTGATTTCATTCAAAATTGCCAAAATAAAATAAAGTATAAGCTTTCACACTGACAGCTTTTATCAACAAATATATATTCCCCTGCAACTAAAAATTTATGGATGTCCACGTAGTGGTGACGTATGTGAAAAACAGATTCTCTATATGCACCCACAAGTCAAAATATCATAAGCTATATTATGTTACTGAGATCATAGCTCTAATTTATTTTATTCAAAAAAAAACATTTCATACCTTGGAAGAGTTCTCTTTTCTTTTGAAATTTCTATTTAAATCATATTTGTTAAAGATTAGCCGAAACATAAAGACCCAAAGACATAAGACAAATTCAACTATTTCATCTATGATTCTTATAACTTGTTTAATATTTATTAAAATACAAATAAACGACGTATTCCCACGTATAAAATATGTAATGCAGCTGGAAATAATTATGAAGTTCCGGACATCTGTTGATCTAATGTTTATCTTTACAGATTTCATATTTTTGGTTAAATTCGTATTTTTTGTGAATTGAAAAGTTAACAAATTGCAGATTATAATAATTTAATATATGAAAATAATATATAATTGTAGATTCATTTTTTATTATTTTTTTTTAATTCAACCTGCCTTTTTAACAAAAATTTGGCTATAATGTGCTTGTATATAATAAGAATTATAAGTAATAATTGAACAAAGTATCATTTCAGTTTACATAATAAATTGTAGACGAACCTTCGTATTGAAGCAAAGTATTGACCAAGGAAATCTTTTGCATCATTAAGGACTTCCTCAGGACTTCTCGGTACATCCCCACGGCCAGGTATGGCCATCAAACTCCCCAGGCAGGCCCTCTCGTTGCATAATGTGGGCTGTAAATAAAAAACAGACAATTTTAAAGTAGGTACTAGTAAAGTTTTGGTGGATAAATATTTTTTTTCAAACAAGATAGATTTATTGACACAAAAACTATTTGGTTAACCTTGAAGTATAAGATAATAATAAAAGTTGAATCGTTTAGGGTTTTCCGGGCTTTTGGTAAAACAGTGGCTTTATTGGTGCCAGCCTGTGATAACTGATGCTAATTTTATTGCAATGGCATAAGTAATTATTGTACCTACACGATAAAAATGAATATGAATGAAATACATAATTTAAGATTCAATTAATCTAATAATCTATCTATCTGTGACTTTCCTTACTAATGATAGGAATTTGACATAATTTGTAAGGAATTTATACATATATAGGATAAAAGCCGGATATTTGCCCCACTTTTTGAAAATCTCTTATTACATTAAAAATAATTATCTACATACAATATGCCCCGTATATAATAAAATATTGGTCTTTAATCTTTCATTGTGACATATTTTTTTAAACACAATCAATATTGTTTTTCAGTAAATCCTGTTTTATTTGACCTCTACAAAAGGGGATAGTTGTCCTCTGTGGAGGATAGTTGCCTTATGTTAAAAATGCTTTGGGGGATACTTGCCTCATGCGGGGATAGAAGACTTATCATGAAATTGTTGCAATTTTTTTTGGATTAAAACTAATTTATGTAAATTTAATCAAACATTATTAATTATTAATATCAATTAAGTAGTAGGTATTTACTAATTGAAATCAATACAACTTTTAAAACACAAATAAAATCTCCAAAATGTACGTTATAAATAATAATTAACTTTAAAGATAAATACAATATGGCAATCAACTTTGACACAAATATTAAAATTAGTGGGTAGGTTATTTTAGGTATATCACCAAAAACAGTCTAAAAATCATCATCAATTACGAAGTCATAACTTTTAATTTTCCACATCTCACACAATATTCTTTGCATGATGAACAAGTTTCCTGGAAATACAATCCAGTATAATTATTTAGTATTTTGATTTAGTATTGTAATTTTCAAAACATTTACAATAATCATCAACTGAAAATTTATCATTCGCTTTTAGTACTCCTTTAGTAGCTTTTTCTTTGGCTATTTTTGTATTTATAATGTTTTTTTCATTTTAACTCTCGGAACTATAAGTTTATTATTTGGCATCCTTAAAGCTCTTTCTCCGTTCAGTTTAATAAAATCTATGTTTTCAAATTCTGTTTCACTGCGAGAGAAATCATCATATTTTTTGATTTTTTACTTTCGTTTCGCCCTCTTTTCTTCATAATTTTCATCTCGCTATCATCTGATTTATTTTTTACTGTCTTAAAATCTTTTTATTTCGTTGTCTCCATTCAAGTTCTTTTTGTAATGTTTGTTTCTTCTTCTTTATCCTGTTTTTGGACAATTTTTTCGTTGATATTTAAAACTTCTGCAGATTGTTTAGCCCTTTTAGACATGCTAAGCTCTTACCCATATTTGCGAGGCATTTCGTATACCTACAACACTAATTGTCCTTAGGGCGACTATCCGCACAATTATGTGGGGCGACTATCCTTTTCGGTACAGATACTTGCCCTTATATTTTGAAAAATAAATAAATGTTATTTGATAGTTTAAGGTAATAGGTAGTGTAACTTAAGCTTTAGTACACGCGTAGAAGTAAAAAGTTGACTGAATCGACAACTGTAAAAAAAAATTCAATAGAAAATACACACGAATTTAATTTCAACGCTCGTTAACGTCCTGCCGTGGAAGGTTATCGCTCACACGGACAAAACACGTTTACCTAGTCCCACTACTGGCATCGTCCTAAGGTCTGTGGAAGAGGCCCTTCCAATTACAGAAGAGCGTTAACATCAGGGACATCTTTAATATAGCGTATTGAAAACTAGGGAATGTATCCAACTGAGGCGTCTATCCGGGTTTTACCCTATATACCTATATATTCTATCTATTCCTTACAAACCGTTAAAACGTACCTAGTGACGTAGAGAATCGCTAATTATTGTTACTTTTATGTTTTGTTATTGTTGTCTATGAATAATAATACATAGCCCTTATTACATTTTTTTTTTAGTTTACTGAGCCCGGGTGAATATTCAATGAACTGGCAGTTAAAAAAATGTTCATAGATCAAACTTTGTAAAAAGTAGAGGCTAGTATTTTATAATAGCCTTAAAATGTTCAAAACATAATTTTCACTTCTATGTTATTTTCCTGTACTTCTCTAAAAGAATAAGGTTTCATTAGAGACAGAAAAAAAATCTTTTATGTTTTATTCAATTTTAAACTTATATTTGCATTGCTCTTTTTTAACGTCCCACTGCTGGACACGGGCTTTTCTTCAATGCGAGGGGGATCAGACTATAGTCTACCGCCAATTATGGGTTGGCGGACTTCACATGCCTTTCAAAAACTAGCTAGATTCTCTCAGACACGCATGCTTCCTCACGATGTTTTCCTTTACCGAAAGACAAGTGGTAATTACGTTGAAAATGATTCTCACGTGGAAATATCAGAGGTGCGAAACCCGGGATTTGAACCCACTTCACTTGGTTTCCTAAGCAAGCGCGTTACCACTGGACTACCACTATCCACAATATATTTGTATATTATTATTATTTTTTAATTTAATAACTTAATAAATAATTTTTGAGTAAAATATTTATTTTTTATACAAGCTTTATTGATATCGCGTCTTTTCAGAGAATTATTTATAAGTGTAGTTTTATCCCTTTAAAGCGATTAGTTTGTTATTATTTAATAAAGTTACCAGTGGTAAGACTGTCGGCGTCGTAGTTCTTTGTATACTTGGCAACAACGTTTCTTATCGCATATCTATGGTAATGTACGAGTATATTTGAACTCTTAGGCATAATCTAGTTGAGCACTTGCAATCGTTAAAACAAATTAAATTTATTTACTTATAAGTCGATAATAGTGTTGCAATAAATCTATATATCACTAATCTATATGACCTTGTACTGATTAAAAATTATGAGTTTAGTTATTTTTACCTACTTTGTAACTACTTTTGGAAAATAACATAGCTTTTCCAGCTAAGCTTTTCTTAGTCTCGCGGGTTTTTAAAGGTTAAACAGCTTTAAATATTAAGATCTTATTTTGATAATGGTGAAATCATACACACTTACTGCAATATTAGTAGCAATGAAAACTTTCACCTGCCAAGTATTACTTCGAATTGGGTACCACTGTACTTACTAAGATATTACTTACATTGACTGTGAAGCTTAAAAATATAACAGCGAATATGAAAAATATTGTAACTCATAATACTAAATAATATGAAAATCTTGTAATTCTACAACCTTACTTTTCTTTACATATCTACAAAATTTCTGGAGTATATAATTTAAAAGATAAATTACTCAAGATTGCTATTGTATTATAAATAAATTGTATTATTTATTACAGCACTTACAATTTTAAATGTAAATTTATTTTAATATAGTAAAATACTAATAAATTATATAGACTGTGCCTAAGTAATATTTGTTATAACGACGAAATAGTATTGGAAATGAGATCAAAATTCCTACGTATTTGAGATTTATAGTAAATGGACGTCGAGTAGATTAGCCAGGTCGCATTGTGTAAGATCGGTAATTCATAAAATAATAGAAAACTAAGTATTAAGTATGAAAATGTTAATTAAATATTTTACGAACCTTTTATTTTATAAACTATGACATACTTGGCGAGTAGGTGTGGGGCTTTTTTAAAGTTTAAGGACTTACCATTTTATATTAATGTATTTGTAGCTTATTATTGGCTGACATCTCTTTCAAATTCGATTAAATTAAATCTCTTAAAAATATCATCAATTGACTCGCCGTCAATATACATAGGTAATCCTATGATATCCTAAACAAATTTTAATAAACAGTGCCTATAACCATTGTGCCTAAGTACTTTTAACAAGGGGTAGTTTCTTCTTATTTAAGCAAACCTTTGCTTATATATATATATTTGACCTGAATGATGAATAAATAGTTTTAATTTTAAATAATTATATTGAAAGAAATAAAAAAATATATTTTAATTTATCTAAACCGCTTAATAAGTAAACAAAGTTGCAACGTGCAAGACGTGCAAGATATTGCTTTGACAAATTACTGTACATGCTATACTTACATGGACTCATTGATTGTTAGTAATCACTGAATTTGAATTGTTTTTAAATATTTTGAACAATTTTATATCCTTTGCTCTTCTACTTTTGATATAGTTATCTGGTATATAATCATATATGATTAGAAAAATAAAGCCACTTACCACCCTTGGACACGTAGTATCATAGAGCCTATCATACAAATACTCCCGTGATTCGTGATTTTTTAACACTTTTGGTCTTGTTACTTTACGTGGTTGTTTTCTATCAAGTTTTTGTATAAGAATTTTGACTTCAACATTTTCATCGTCTTTGCTATTCACGCCATTTTGACCGTTGCTGACTTCAGCCAAAACAAGATGGTCGATAGCGCATGTTTTAATTTCATTACTTAAGCCAGGTAAGACATCGCCGTTATTAGTGATAACTTCTAGAGTATTATTGATAACTGTTTCAGAATTTTGTATAACACCGGGAGACATGTTTTTTTTTGTTTTTTTTTGAACACTTTTCGGTTAAACTTTGCGGCAAAGTTAGGAGGCTTAAAAAATAAGTAAAGAGGCGCAGGCGCATACGCGGCGCACTAATCACAAGTAAGTGTCACCGTTGTATTTATAACAGTTTTATCGTCTGTGACTTCGTACTAGTTTGTTTTTAATATTTGCAAACAAAGATTCGTATCTTAACATGATTAGTTTAGTTTTGTATCACAATAACGTAACTTTTGTTTATCTCCATCCTTATTGTTGATAGTGAGTAGGCTCATATTTTGCTTGTTGAGCATCTATACATTAAATTTTACTAGCTGCCCTTATATATTTATTATGGAGTCCAACTTTTAATGTGTTTTTCGTCCAAGGCTAATTTTAAGATTAAAAGTATATCAATAGGTTTTAGCTACTTTCTTCTGTGAATTGAACACGTTAAAATTAGATTGACGTTTTTAAAATTACCCATAATAAAGTATCTTATAATATTAAATGAGAAATTCTCGTATATATTATATTCTTTTACTTATAAAATGACAAAAATATTGTAAAAGCATCCATAAGTGCAATAAAATATTTTTGTCCTGTTGCATTCTCGTTTTAGGAATGATTGATGATGAGAGACCAGTGGGTTTGGGAGATTATATTTTTAGACTATCAATTTAGTTGAAAAACGCAAAAGATGAAAATATCATAAAAAGTTTAATGTTTGAATTCCTATGTACGTCTTTTTTTTAAACAAATTTAAATATTATACAAATATATTGCTAAAAGCTATTTAACCTTTACAAAGAATTTAAAACGCGATATGATGTATTTGCAATGTTTTTTAATATTTTCTAAATTGGTCCCCAAAATTGACTAAATTATTTATTTACCCTCCAAGTACATACATACGTGATAAGATCTCCTAAGTCTTTGTATACTATATCTAATGTAAACATATCTCTTCAAGTAGTTTCAAAGAATAATAATTGTGATAATGATAAAAACAAATAATGACACACGCGTGACTTTCTTAGGGCTGCTTAATGCTTATTTCATACGTAGTAGGGAACCTTAAGAAATGATAATCATATCTATATCCCCTCTTATGTGTTCACCTTGTCGTAGTAGGGCTCATTAGCGTCCTGCAACCCAGCCGGGTGCGAAGTCAACACACAGAGAAGTGGCCCACTTCAGTGTGTGGTGTACCATGCGGGTTGCTCCTGGTATTTATCTGATAGCAGAGTGGACCGTGGGAGCAACTCCTTGGATGTGTGGTATGCTTCGGCAAACCTGTCGTCGGGGCGTCGTAGTTGAGCGCGTAAGCGATCGTGCGGCGTTCCATTAAGACGGGGGAGGTTTAGTTGGATATTAGTAGGTAGTACTGGATTTTCTAGTGGTAAGTCCTACATAACCACCTGTTTGTATACAGATGGTATGCATATTATTATTTGTTAATTACAACATTTAAGCATTATTTGTATTCTATTTTTTATTTAGACAATATTAAATTTCTATTGCATTGGTCATATATAATTCTAAAAATAAATATTAAATAAAATAAATATTAAATTAAAAATGCCAGAGTGACCTTTAATAGGATGAATAAAAAATAATTTTTCGTCCTACGAATTACTAATTTTACGTCGTATGAAGAAAAATTTATTATTTGTCCTTTTTAAAATATATAAATTATAAGGGAGGACAAATAGACTAATGAATACGTAGGTAAGTAGAATAAGTAGCTTGATTCATCTCGGTAGGTTTAAGTTGTTTTTTTACATAATATAGAAACTTCTGCACTTAAAAATCACTTAATTTACTTTAGAAAGAAAACAAAAATGTGAAAAGTGTGAAAAGTGGTAAATATTGGTACAAACCGACAATACTCGGACGAATAATATATTTTTTATTCATCCGATTATCGGACGAATACCAATATTATCCTTTATTCTTCGTCCTATTAATGTACGAATAGCAACAGCCTAAAAATATATGTATGTATGTGTTAAATATAATAAACATTTCTTAAATAGTTACTAAGCAAACATCACCTGCATTTGGATTAGGTTTCTACATATTTGGCTATCACAAATCAAATATTTTATATATAAATAAATATTACTGGCATCTTAGATAACGCACATCATTGTTATCGGTTGTACAAACCAGCTAATATCTGTATATTAGACTCCAGTCATGTGCTAGACTAATAATATTTACATTAAGTCATGCATAACGTATTTGATTCAAAATCATGCTGTTTACTTATGGTTTAAAAACACATATGTATAAATAACCTTCCTCACAGTTGTCTAATCTTATCACTCTAACTTTTTATTTAAAAAAACCTTAGAATTTTTACAGTTTATTGTCGTCCGCTAGTTTTTTAATAATTTGTATTGTTAAAGTAATTAAATTATTTATTCTTTGTATGGAATTAAAATTACCATTTTTTTAAATATATAATATATACTCATAATTAACTACTGACAAAACTACTAAAAACATCGTATAATATTTTTAACAAAAGCATTAATAATATTATTTAGGATTTTGCTTTGCAATGATAAAGAACAATTATGTATCTAAACCGATTTTATAAATTGAAAAGTTGATTTTAACTGAGCTTTTAACATTTATTTTTTTATACACATGCAATGTACATTTTAATATACGATTCGTGTTTTTCATCGCAGCTCTTGTTTTTCAACTTCCATATTTGTACATGTTCGCGGAGAATTAGAGTTGAGTACATACGAATAGGAGAGAACAAAAACAAAAAGACTACATAGATAGGGTAAATACACTTACAAAATCTTTGCATTATTGCTTTGTGGAACTATGACGACACGTTTAGCTCAGTTCGTAGTGATCCTGCTTGCTGCGGGTCGCGGGTTCGAGCCCCGCTAGAGACATTCATTTATGTGATGAAAACGAATGTGTGTACTCCAGTCATGGGTGTTTATATGTATGATATGTATGTATGTATTTAAAGTAATATATGTGTAGTGTCTTAACTATCTGGTATCCAAAACACAAGCCTCGTAGCTTACCATGGAACCAGATGATGGTGTGTGTTAATGTCCCAACATATTTATTTATTTATGATGCAATAGAGTGTACCATTTTTTTTAACGTTGGGAAATGCATTTACGCACGAGGTGTGGGACTAACCGGCAAAGCCAGTACTACACACTAATCGGATCGCTTACGCATTCAACTACGACGCCCCGACGGCAGGTCTACCGAAGCAGACCACAACAACCATGGGGTTGCTCCAAGGTCCACTCTGCTATCAGAGAAGTACCAGGAGCAACCCGCATGGTACACCGCCCTCCGAAGAGGGCCGCCTCCCACCGCCCACCGAAGTGGGCCACCTCCCTGTGCGTTTCTTGGCTTTGCGCCCGGCTGTATTGCCGTTCACTACTGGTACCCCCACCACGACAAGGTGAACGCACGTTGGGGGGAATAGAGTGTACCATGAATTAACCGTTAAAACGTTACCTAGGGACGAACTCCAGCGAAGCGCGTGTGAGCCGCTAGTATTATATAACATTAGATGAAATAAAACAATAAATACTATTTCTTTCTTGGCTTTTAATACTTTTTTCTTAATCGGATCGCTTACGTGGCGTGGTGTGGGGGCTTTTTACATTACGTTATTAATAAGTAATTTAAACCTGCAAAGACAAACCTTATAATTAACTATGACAATATCGTGGAAGAAAAATACTTGATGTGACCCGGGCTTCAATCCAGGACCCACGAATTTGCATCTATACATGCTAGTCACTAGAGCAACGAGCGAGGTAGTAGAAGTACGGATATACATTTTACATATTATATTTTATGCTCCAAAAATCGCCTATAATAGTATCAACGTAATAGAAGAAAGAAGTAAATAAAAAACTCAAAAGCAATTTTGATATTAAAGACCCTTTGATAATTGCAACTCCGTAAATTACAGCTGCTATTAAAAAATAAAGCACGAAAGTTGTACAGGGCACTAGAATATAGACGACAAAATTCAGTTTGTAAAAGTTATTTATATGCAAAAATGTTTTTAACAATGCCGCCTGTTGAGCCACCTTGTACTTTTTCATTCTCTTTAAACTGAATAAAGTTATTTAGTAAGGCAGTAGTCCATTTTTCTGTAAAAAAATCTGTTCAAGCACATTTAATTAATATAATTATAATTATACCTAGTATTACAAAGTTAAATATAAAATTATAGCAAACTATAGTTAGTTCGTGACCAAATATAATCTAGCTTGCACTCCTAGTGTCTTAACTTGTAGGTAACTTTTAATGCAATGACAGATATTAAAAAAAAAATTAAAGTATTATTATTAATAAAATATATTTATATTTCATGGAGATTATCTTCCATTTACAATCTTACAGAACCTTTTATCCCGCGGTATTCGACCCGAGTTTAGTCGTAATATTTGGACATGATGGCTACTTGCAAGTTTTTCTAACGGTAAAAATTTTCTCTCAAAATATCTCCTGAGAATCTCTTGTCGTTACGAGTTAATTGGCATTAAATTTTAACCTGTTAAAAAAATTGATATGATTTTAAAATTTACATAAAAATTCATTAGCAGAGCTGTTACTGGGACTTTTTTAACAAGAGTTCTCAATAACTTAACTTGGTGCGACTCGGGACTCGAACCCAGAAGTACACCATCGAGGTACTTTACAGGCACAAATTATGCGCTTAAATTGGTATTTCAATTGAATTAGTGATTGTTGAAACTTAAGATTAGATTATTATTGATGTATAGGATATAATTACAAAGATATCGCTGTATTATGCAGCTCACTAAATTGTCATTTTGACCTGGGTATCTTAAATAAATAAAAATAAAAACATACAAAACAACCAAACGAAGGATACTATTTCAAAAGTTGAGTTATTTATTGCGAGAGGAATGAATTCTGCTTAAACAAAAACGCTTAAAAGTTAACAACTGTAATTAATATTTGAATCATATTTATACGAGACCAGGTACTATTTATCTCATACACATGAAACATGAAAACTGTCAAAGTTTCTATTAGTATATATTCACTGTACTCTATTTTATCACGCTTTTATTGGCTACTAGCGGGTCACCATCGCTTCGCTCGGGTTTGCCTCTAGGTAAGCGCAACATATCTATTCCACGAGAACTGTTAATTTTTCCGGGATAAAAAGTAACCTCTTGTTTGACCGGCAATATAAAGTATCAGCATGCCAAATTTTACTAAATTAGGTGCATAAGTTGTTGTGTACTAAGCTGTATAAGTTACTTAGTTTTAACGATCCCACGGGAACTCCGTAATTTTCCGAGATGAAAAATATCTTAAATGTTCATCCCCCTGACTCGGTTTTTAGCATTTTTTTCTTTGTACAGACATTCGACCTCTACAGTTTTATTATATGTACGAGTATAGATGTAATTAAATATTAGAATCCTACACTAGCTTACGCTGATTAAGAAGCGGGTATGGTGCCGAGATCTGCCCTTGCTACATCGATCAGTTGTGATTCTTTGTAGCTCAAAAAAGCTTACTTCTAATTATCGTATCTATTTAATATCATTCTCCAAATACTTAAGTGAAACTTTCAAGTTTGGGCGTATTTATTTTATTTCGATTACATACACTCGAGTTGGCCCAAAGAATGTTTTTAATCTATTTGTTGGTCTTTTAGTTTAGTACATATGTAGAAACCTAAAATTTTTCTCAATGCAAATTTTATTTACTACACAATCTATAATCTAAAAGAAATTTTGTCTTAAGATTAGGCTAAGCATTCAATCAGTGTCGTAAAAAGTGCTAAAAATATCAACCCAAATTTTACAAACCGTTTACCGCGGCTTGCAGTAATTACACCGCAACGAAGTCCTACCAGTAATTAGAGCGCTACTTTAAAAATATCCAGATCCTAAGAAAGTTGGTAATTAACAACTTCAAGCTCAAAACATGTACAACACATTTTAATAGGAGGGAAAAGATATGTACAAGTATAAGACTAACACTGGTTTATACTGAAACTAGCGACTCACCCTCGCTTCGCTCGGGTTCGTCCCTAGGTACGTTTTAAATTAAAATGGATATAGTATGTTATACTTAAGAGATAGACATATGCCATCGCGGACTTTTCTGTAGACCTATATAAGATACACAATTCCACCATACATTATTTTGTTATATCTCAAAGGGTTTAGGCAGTGTTTTTGTTAAAAGCTCCCAAACGTCTTATTTTTTCCGACACCTCCAACAAATATCGTTATATTTTAGCCAATGTACACAAGAACTTAACAAATTATATACTAAAACCTTTCTCTTGAATCTATTAAAAAAACCGCATCAAAATCCGAAGCGTAATTTTAAAGATTTAAGCATACATAGGGATATAGGGACAGAGAAAGCGACTTTGTTTTACACTATGTAGTGATTGCCTTTCGATAAAAAAAATGTTATTTTATAGTTTTCGATATGCAGAATTCATCTGAAAAGCCATAATGATGATAATAAGCTTTCAATTTTTATTAAACCCCGAAGCAAAAGACGGGTGTTATAAGTTTAACCTGTGTATCTGTGTGTCTGTCTATAACACCGTAGTGCTTAAATTGATGAACTGGTTTTAATTTAGTTCCTTTTCATTGAAAAGAGTATTCTTAGCTATAAATTAAGAAAATCAGTTCTGCCCTTTGGAGATTATCAACTCTTATCTAGAGGGTAAAAGGATATGAGCAACTTCCACCGATCGAATTCATTCGAATCTTGGTATCCTATTAAATCAATGACATTGCAAATATATGGTATACTTGGTCTGATATATTTTTTATTTTTTATTTAATTTCTTGTGTATTAGGTATATAAGTAATATGTAGATAATAAACAAACAGCAGTAATAAGGTAATATAAAAATATTATTTGATTGGATACATTAACTATTACGTATTTTGTGTAGGTATAAGAATACATATATTAATAATTCTTATTTATCAGATACATACATGTATTAAATAACGTTTTCTTAATGTTTTCTTTTGACAATTTAACTTAAAGTCAGTTCTTTATAGTGCAACACTTTCTAACAACTAATATTTATATATTTAAAAAAATACTTATATGTATACACCTACGCGTGTGGCAACCCCAAAACTACATAAATTATTACATTTATTTTAATGTAACGCAAAATATACGATTTTAAGACCTGTGCTGTCATTACTATATAAGTACATATACTAGGTATATAATATAACCTTAGTTGAGAAATAAGTGCTAAGACACGTAATTCTCTGATTCTACACAACGTGTGTCAAAGCTTTATTTCTAGGCAGCGATAATAATAAAAAAGTTAATCAGGCGTGTAAGCTCCTCGCACCGAGGGTGTAGACCATAGAGTCACATAATACAGATATATTTTATATCCTTAATATTTAAAATCATAAAATTTGTGGAACGTAGGTACATGTATACGTAAAGATTAATATTTTTCTGCGATTTAGCCTATGAGCATAAAAAATATGAGGAAAAGTGGCAAATGCACAGATAACATAATACTATACGGATCTCACACAACTCTAAGAATAATGTAAATCCTATATTTGAACCAATACTAAAACCCAGCAGGTTGTTCTTTCTGGGCTTACAGTTATCAGAAGAATATTTTTATTTATGATAAAACGAAAACAACTAAAACATATCCAAAATTTTCAATGATTTATATAGAATAAATGAAATAGCTTCTTAAGTATTTATTGCACACTAGCGACTTACCCTCACTTCGCTCGGGTACGGCCCTAGGTACGCACAATGTACATACAGCGTTTTATTTAAGAGAAATTGCTACATTATTGTAGACTAGCATAGCCCGCGGCTCCGCCCGCGTTTGGATGACAAGAAACCAAATTCTTAGGTTTTACAGATTAGTATACTCTTATATAGCAGTTTTTGCATTTTTTCTCAGAAATGAGATATTTTCCCGCAGTAAAAAGTATCCTAAATATCGACCCGAATAACCAACTATACCATTACCATACTAAATTTCATCATAATCTCTTCGTAAACCAATAGAGCTATATGAAAACAATGAATGATTAGGTATATTGTTTCCCAAGCGAGCGCGTCACCACTGGGCTACTACTGCCTAATTTCTGCCAATTTACACAAAACCTGAATGAATTATACACCTAAATATTCCTCATTATTTAATCCGTTCAATGGTGAAAACCATATGAAAATCTGTTTGGTAGTTTTTGAATTTATCGCATTCAGACAGAGGCTGCGAGGAGACTTTGTTTTATAATATGTAGTAATGACACTTCTAAAACATAACAAGTCTACGGCTGGTCGAGCGTAATTAATATCACAGATATTCCAAAGGTTGCCGGCATAAATATTCATCGGGTGTCCCTCGAGATCGAATATGGCATTAGGTTTATCCTAACTTTTAAACAAGACATTTATATATTGTCTATTTAGCAGAAATCCATGCAAATCTCTCTAACATTATAAATACGTAGGTTTGGAAATGTTCGAGTGTTCATATCTGTGAGATTCAAAATGGATGTAGCTTATATTGTGGAATAACGCTTAGGTTACTATTTATCGACGTACGATGGAGAGGCAAACAGAGCTGCGGGCTTAAGATAGTAATAGCATAATACCGTAATAAAAGCAAAAATAGCCACTCTAAGTGACTAGCTATCTGAATACCTACTCAATAACTTAATTAGTAGGTTAATTTATTAAAAAATATTTAACTTTTGTTATAATAATATGTCCAAACGATAATAATAAATATTTTTGTTTTCCCTGATTCCCAAATCCCAAAATCCCTGATAAAATTATAATATGATTTTAATATTATCTACATACATATTATGTATATAGGATAATATTAGCGTCTCACCCTCGCTCCGCTCGGGTTCGTTCCTGCTTACGTTTTAACGCTTAGTATATATTTTCCTGCAGTAAAAAGTAGCCTATATGTTGACCCGGACCCAGATAACCAGCTCTTATCATACCAAATTTAATCAAAATCCCTCCAGTGGTTTTTCCGTGATGCGGTTACAGACAGACAGACAAAAATTCTATAAAACTATAGATTCGGCCTCTGTATTAATAATAATGTCTATTTCAATGAGATTTTCCAGAAAATATTTAATGTTTGGCTTAGTTACAATTTTATTAGAGGTATGTATAGATTAAACATCCTGTATATCTGAAGATATAACTCACGCTTACTCATCGTCATTAATTCAGTTGAACAACATTCCAACATTTTGACGTCTTCATGCGAGCAACTTATCGAATTTAATATATGTGTATACTATATAATACTTATATCCTACAATGAAAATACAATTATAAAGTAAAATAAATAATAAATATGTTTTCAATGGGAGATGATGTAAAACAAAATAAATATTTAGTACTCCTGCTTAATATTTAGCAGACCTTGATGCTTAGTGATCCGTAAACTTATTTCCATAAGGCCTTTTTGTTATCAATATTTTAAACGCGCCAGAATCTATTTGGACTTTCAAATATTATGATTTGTATTACAAATAGGTATTGAAAACTAAATATTATTATTATTATTAAAAAATAATATGATGATGATGATGTTCTCCTAGCCGATTCCGGCCACGGCGGCCAATCTCAATGAGATTAGCCAACTGCGCAGGAGATATTATAGTGCTCAAGTGTACGCGCAGACACAAGTGCACTCTCTATTCCTATCACTCTCATACTCCGGTGGGACGACCACTCGACACGACCGGTGAGAGTTAGGCGCAGGACCGACGGCTTTACTTGCTCTCCGAGGCACGGGGGTGAAACACCGCCAACTTCCCAACTTCGGGCTATTACTGAGGCTTGCTATACAGAAAGACTCAGTAACTAAACTTGGCCCGACCCGGGACTCCAACCCAGGACCTCCGGGTGTGCAGCCGTACATGCTAGCCACTACACACACCACCGAGGCAGTTAAAAAATAATAAAATTCGTCTTACTGTAGTGTTTTGGCAGAAGTAGGTACTACTCGTAGCAAGTAGTAAAATATAATTGTATACAGCTCTTTGTCATGTCCACGGCACGTGTGGGTTGGCAGACTTCACATGTATTTCGAAAACTTGCTAGATTCTCTCAGACATGTAGGTTTCCTCACGATGTTTTCCTTCACCGTAAGATAAGTTGGTAATCAAGTTGGAAATGATTGGCACATGAAAATACTAGAAGTGGATACTAGAAGTGGATAGTGGTACAGACCCAGGATTCAAATTGAAAAAAGTATAATAACAATCGAAAAATAATCTATACTAATATTATAAGGAAGTAAAGTTTGTGAGTTTGTGAGGTTGTAGGGGGTAATATCTGGATCTACTGAACCGATTTAGATGAAATTTAGTACGAAAATAGTTTGAGGCCCTAGCAAGGACATACTTTTTATACCGGAAATCATCCCTCAAGGGAGTGAAAATGGGTATGAAAGTTTGTATTGGGAAGCAAGCTAGGGACGAACCCGAGCAAAGCGAGTAATAAATATGCACATGTAGAGTGCATGTAGAGTCAGTTTAAAGTAGAAATTATAGTAGCTTATATAAAAATCTGTGCACGTGACGCTACTAGCACGGATATAACAAAACAGTGTTCTACTTTGAAGCATTAATCATACCACAATTGCATTACACGTTATAGGTAAAAGTATGACTTACATAATATGGCTTTTGTTTTCCCAGTTATTCGAAAGCTATTCCTTAACGTTTCTTTTATAAATTATAATTCTTTCTTTTGCTATAAAATAATTCTCTCCGCTTATTGTATAGCAAATATTAGCAATAAATAATATATTAAAAAATACTATTTATTGTATTTTTTATTCTTTACTTAATAATTATTTTGCTTATTTAGTATATATGTAAATTCAAATATAATACAAAACGACGTCATGCTTGGCTCTGTTTGTAGTCACCCTACTTGCTGGTTCGAGTCCTGCTGGAGGCATTCATTTGTGTGATGAGCACGAATGAACGTACTTTAGTCATGGGTGTTTATATTTATAATACGTATGTATTTAAAGATACATATGTGTAGTGTATCATGTTTTCTACAAGCCTTGTAGCTTACCACGGATCTACATGGTGTTGTGTGTTAATGTCCCAACATATATTTTATTTATTTGATATTTTATTTAATATTAAAATGACAACAATGTTTTATTACGAAGCATTTATTGCATTACGCGCTATAGGTAGTACTTACCATGACATTATTTCTCGACGGGACTCAATAGGATGCTTTAATTATCCCTAAAAAAACATATTTCCTGTTCATAGCGCATAGGTATCTTTTTTACATATTATTTTGAAGAAGCGGCTCACCCTCGCCTCGCACAGATTCGTCTCTAGAAAAAAAACTAATGTATCCCACAGCATTTACAATGTTAATAAGAAGTAAGATAAAGAAAATGGTTAAATGCAGTTGAGACATTTTCACGTGATGAATGAATCATCGAATACATAAAACAGTTGAGACTTTTTCACGTGATGAATGAATTATCGAATAAGTAAAAGTATTTCAAAGTGTTGTTTAAGGAGTCATTATTATAGATAAAACACTTACGAGATTGAGATACTTTTAAAAATAATATTTGAGGACAATTACGATTCTTCATTTTATTATAAGTCAGTTTTCAGAAATACATAATTCGTTGGCTTACTATTTTACAAGCTTCTATGTTAATTTTAATGAAGTTTATCGTAAAAAAACAACATAGAACTATGTAAAATTGAATATTTTGTAATTAAAATGCCGCTATCTAGTGGTTTGTTTTTGCAAAACTGTAGTTAATAACACATAGAACCTTGTAGCATTCATAACTAAATAAGTACTAAAATTGTAACATAGAACCTTGTAATAGTGAGCCAACGATATATTAATTTGACGTAACTACTTATGTACCTATAGATATAAATAGAAAGAAAAAAAAATCTGGGTGGATTTACATCTATTCTACAAATATATACTATACAGTTTTTTTTTTCTTTTCCATAACCCGGAAAGCTATTTTACAGATTCTAAAATTGAAAGAGCATCATAAGTTACAATATAGCTGCATTATTCAGAGCATAATCACACAATCACCTGTAAGCTTTCCACATATTTGCAAAGGCATTATAAGAGCACGTTCTAGTAACGAGGTAAACACCATGTGATTTGCGCAAACAGTCACTTTAGGTGTAAACAACACAACAACATAATGTGTAATTATTTACGCATTAAACGTGTATTTCAGGTTTCCGAGGCACTTAGTTAGTGTCTATCATAGATGTGAAGTGAATGCTTAAATTATATACAACTGCCTCTGTGGTGTAGTGGCTAGCATGTACGGCTGCACACCCGGAGGTCCTGGGTTGGAGTCCCGGGTCGGGCCAAGTTTAGTTACTGAGTCTTTCTGTATAGCAAGCCTCAGTAATAGCCCGAAGTTGGGAAGTTGGCGGTGTTTCACCCCCGTGCCTCGGAGAGCAAGTAAAGCCGTCGGTCCTGCGCCTAACTCTCACTAGTCGTGTCGAGTGGTCGTCCCATCGCAGTATAAGAGTGACAGGAATAGAGAGTGCACTTGGGTCTGCGCGTACACTTGTGCACTATAATATCTCCTGCGCAGTTGGCTACTCTCAATGAGATTAGCCGCCGTGGCCGGAATCGGTCAGGAGAACATCACATATGCAGTACCTCGGCGACCGATCTTCTCCCGGACTTCTTTTTTGTTATATCGTATTTTTTAGATAAAAAAACTAAAAACTTAAATAAATACATAAAAAGAACAAAAAACATAAGAAAATATTTTGTATCCAACTGGGATTCGAACCCGGACCCCTGTGATTGTCTATCTTGTGATGCTTATGTCCGAGCGTGCGAAATTAGCGACTATATTTTGCGTGGAACAACGCGCAAGAAAACCGCATGAAAACTCGAAGACACGCATTTTCCCAGACATAAGGCTAGTCTAGATCGATTTTTCGCTACCGAAAATCTCCACATGCCAAATTTCAGCGAAATCGTTAGAGCTGTTTCCGTGATCGCCGGTATAAATAAATAAATAAATAAATAAATAAATAAATAAATATACAAGAATTGCTCCTCTAAATATATTAGATTAGATAGATTAATTATGTTATTATAAAATATTAATTTTCGAAATATGTAATAATATCTCTGATTCCTATTGGACATATTAGTGTGTTCAATTTATTTAAAAAAAAGATGTAAATTAACTTCTTGTAATTGTAGTATTGAACCTTTTTAAGAGTTTTTTTTTAATCGTAGAAATTATATATATATATATATATATATATATATATATATATATATATATATATATTCGTCACGTGATGTTCATGCCATAAAAAACAAACTATATTATTATATTTCTAAACTAAAGTTTATTATTTTATTAGACTAGCGGCTGATGATATGAACTATATTATTGTAAAGTTTCATTAAAATACTATCAGTAGTTTTCGTGTACTAAGCTGTATAAGTTACTATAGTTTTTAACTATCCCATGGGAAGTCTTTAATTTTCCGGAATGAAAAATATTTTAAATGTTGACCGGGGATATAAGGTACCACCATGAAAAAAATAATTTAAATCGGTTCAACAATTTCGGAGATTAGCCCGTACAAACAGACAAACAGACAGAGATAGAAAAAAAATGAAAACAATCTGAATTTGTTCTATTTCTCTTTACATCCCCCTGACTCGCATTTTATTTCTATGTACAGACATTCGACCTCTACAGTTTTATTATAGTATAGAAGATAGATAGAAGATACATATATAAATTAGAAAAAGTTTTTCGTAACTACTAACATCAAGATTCGACATAGAAAGGACACAAACATTTCACAATCGCCGTAAGCAAGAACTAGATGACGTAAGTAAGTACATGTCTAACACTTAACCCATTTCAGAGAAAAGTTCGAAAGATTAAAGGTACGTGAAAAAATCTTAGCCAAAAGTATGAGTGACATATGGTATTTATTTCTCCAGTTATTCGAAAGCTTTTTCTTAACGTTTCTTTTATAAATAATAATTCTCTCTTTTGTCTTTTTTTTTGTTTTTTTTAATATAGAAAAGAGTAGCAATAAATAAAGTAAATACCTATATTATTTATAATAAATATTGCTTTATTTATTTTATTTATTTAGTAAATTCAAATATAATATTAAATTCATATTTTAATACCTATAATTTTAGTATTATAAACACAAAATATTTTCAACCGACTTCAAAAAGGAGGAGGTTCTCAATTCGACTGTATTTTTTTTATATAAAAATTAAAAAAAAATGTTAAATCAAAAAAGTCTATGGTGCGTAATGCGTTTATACATAATGAGTTTGTAAGCGTAATTTTTTGTATTTTTTTTTAAGTTATACGTCTTTTGGGACATTTTGAAAAAATAGAGAGTAAAATGGTTACGATGCGCGCGCACACCGACAGACAAAAAGCGACATGATCAAGTTAGCTGATAACTGTTTGTTGCCATGGTAACCGTTGTTATTGTCTGACAAATGAAATATAATATTATTTCCTTAATAAATTATTATTAGTTTATTATATTCTTTCATTAAATGATATTCTATAAATATATGATTTTAATATGCCTAATACCTTATTTAATTAATTTATTATTCCTTTTACAAATAGAGACATACGGGATGAAATGTTTAGCTATTTTTGTTCTGTTACGCCAAAGAAGTATAACTTCTTACGTGCGTACATAAGTACACACACACGTTTTTTTTCAGCAAAGGTTAAAAAATATACCTAATAATAGTAGGTGGTAATACAATTACGTGAATATATTTTATTTTCAAATCTTAATAAGTAGTATTGGTTGACATAACACTTTCTTAGATTTACGCGAATGTTTGACATCTATATATATAAAAGAAAGTCGTGTTAGTTACTTCGCTTATAACTCAAGAACGGCTGAACCGATTTAGCTGAAAATTGGCAGGGAGGTAGTTTAGAGCCAGGAGAAGGACATAGGATACTTTTTATCCCGTTCGACCGCGTTCCAATTTTTATGATATTTTAATTTTTGGATTTCTCTTAGTCCGGAATAGGTAAGTATTAAAACATCAGAATAATTAACGAAAAAAAATTATAATTTATATGGTTTACGCTGGCTAATAACTTTTTATATCTATTTGAAACGTACCTAGCGACGAACCCGAGCGAAGCGAGGGTGAGCCGCTAGTTTTTAAATAAAACTATCTTTTCGGATTATTTCGCGGATTTATTTTGATTTTTGGTTGCCGACGTTTCGAATGCTTTACAGCATCCATGGTCACGGGAGAGGCTGAGGTGTTACATGTCTTGAAGGTATAGTTGTTACAGACAGCCTACCCACAATTAACAAAATGAAAATTGCACCAATTACATTACAATATTTTTTAACTTTAACATTTTTATAATTTTAATTATAATTGAATATGGAATATTATTTATTAAATTTTTGCTATTATTTTTATAATTATTACAATTTTAAAAATATTTATTAGTAATCTATATTTAGTGTTGCCATTATTATATTTATAACCATAAAGAAAATTTAAATTAAATTTTTCAGCGGTCGCGAGTTCTAGTCCCGCTGTGGGCATTCCTTTGTGTGATGAGCGCCAATATTTGTACTCCAGTCGTGGGTGTTTATAATATACTATATGTATTTAAAGTTATATATCTGTAGTGTATCAACTATCTGGTAAGCATCAGGGAATTGTAAAGCTTAAAATATAAGAATAATATTATACTGGCAAAGTTTTATTATTTAGTATTAATTAGCCAGTTCTTCTTCGTACTGATGTTTCATTCAGTAAAAAAATGTAATAATTTAATTTGAATAATTTATTTTTTTCAATTTGAATTAATGATCTTCCATACAATGGAACGCATCTTTCGGAATTTTGAATTGAACCACTCCTTAGAAACAAAGGGGTTACTTTCAGGAAGTGTGAAAATAAAAGGAAAATAAAATGCGAGAGGATAGTAGCATTTAGCATTCGTGTCCGTAGCTCAAATTAAATAAAATTTTGTTCACGGAAACGATTTTAAAATTTCGTTGACAAGTTTATCATTTTACAGAATTTGATTTATTAGTTTTATATAAATGACAAGCTATTGCCCACGGCTTCATCTGCGTCTACATCTGATAATAATATTTACTAATAATATAATTTAGTGTTTTTTTTGGCTTGTTGGAGGTTGTATAGCGATTAATACATAAAGAGTTTTTTATTATTTTATGAATATGTTATTAGCTACCCCAATAGGATTAATAAATAATAAAATATACCTACTATTTTTTTTTTCTATACATAGTTTAAGAAAACAAAGTTGTATATTTAATAAAAAAATAATACAGTATGAAAAAGTTAGTAAAATGAAAATTACACAGTTAATGGTTAATATTCAGTCATACATATTGTACGCCTTCATTCTAGACTTAAAATAAAATTAAAATTATCCCTACGGTGAAGGAAAACATCGCGAGGAAACCTGCATGTCTGAGAGAACTTAGTAAGTTTTCGAATGACATGTGAAGTCCGCCAACCCGCACTTGGCCAGCGTGGTGGACTATGGCCTGATCCCCCCCGTGTTGAAGGGAGGCCCGTGCCCAGTAGTGGGACGTCAAAAAAGGGCTGAATACTACTACTATACTACATAGTATAAAACAAAGTCGCTTCCCGCTGTCGGTCTGTCCCAATGTATGCTTAGATCATTAAAACTACGCATCGGATTTTGATGCGGTTTTTTTAGTAGATAGAGTGATTCAAGAGGAAGGTTTATATGTATAATATATGCATATTATAGTACAGAAAAGTAGAGAAATAAAAAAAAATGTATTTCATACTAACCGTTAAAAGGTAAGTAGGGACGAACCCGAGCGAAGCGAGGGTGAGTCGCTAGTGAAACAATAAAAAGCAAAATCTTTTTCATCTTTTTTTTTCGTTTCCAAGCGCTACAATCTCTACATGAAATTTTCTTTTACGAGGTCGTTCTATTCATATGTAAGAAATATTGAAGTGTCTGCTGTAACTTTTTATAGATTTACCATTGATAAACGTTTAGAATTAAGAAAAGCTTTAAATGTGTATAATGGTTCGTCCTATGTTGTCTTTCTAATACATCTTTCAATCGTACTTTCTTAGATTACTCGAATATTTAACATTTTAAATAAAAATATCTTTTCGGATAAGGATATCGGGCCATGATTGCTGTAAAGTATTCGAAATGTCGGGAAACAAAAAACAAAGTAAATCCGCGAAAAAATCTCAAAAGATAGTTTTATTTAAAATTATTTAGATCATTTGAAACTAATTCATACTAATATTGTTAATGCGACAGTAAATCTGTCTGTTACGTTTTCACGCCTAAACCGCTGAACCAATTTTGATGAAGTTTGAAATAGAGTAGGGACCTTGGAGAAGGACGTCTAATTTGGCCGCAAAAATGAACTTGAAAGAGGTGAAATAGGGGTTGAAAGTTTGTATTGGGTACAAATCATTTCTCAAGTTACGCACAAAAATTCATTACATCCATAAGTTTGGTAAAAAATAAAGAATATTTCGGCGTTTATGACCAATTAAGGTAAAATAGGGGATGATTACAAGTTTTTAAAGTACGTACTTACTTTTCTTTACCATGTATAATGTATATAATATATATACTATATAGTCTATCTATTCCATACTAACCGCGAAAACGTTCCCGAGTGAAACGAGGGTGAGTCGCTAGTAATGTAGAAAATTTTTACACTAGTAAATAAATTCAGTTTCCATTATCGAATCGAGGGCCCTCAAAGTCGCCGTCTACCGCCGTTCTATTAATAAGCAATTTCAGATCCCAGAGGATTGTAGATAAGACACGCATTACTTGCAAATAAAATGCTACATTTGTATCTGATGGAAAACAACAAGGAACGAGGCGAAAGTTGAAAGTACAATTATAGATTACGGATGTACAAATATTTTAAATCTTAAGAATATTATCTGACATGTTGTTTTGTTATACATTTTAGATTTCCTTATTACGTTTTTTTATACATATTATGTACCCACAGGTGACCTATCTAAACTAGCCTAAAATTCAGGTGTTTGTAGTTTGGAAGTCTAAATGTTCAGTACCAATATAATTTACGATGTTTTTTATGAGACATCATTTTTTTTAGTTTTATAAGGATCTAGATTCTATAATAGAAATAATCTTTATATAAATCATACAATGGTTAAGCACTGCAAGGAAAATCAATAAATATTGATCGTGACATACAACAGTCGAGCTATTTATAAATGTTATATTACAAAATGGTTAGATATTATTTACTTAACCTCATAATTATTTTATAAAAAACAGCGATAACTTCGTTTTATCTTCCACGTAACAGTCACACCGTTTTCACTGGTTTTTTTACTTATCTTGTTTAGACATATTTGTGTTTCCTTACTCTATTTACCTATAATTTATTTACTTTACTTTTTTGGGTTCTGTAGTCAAATGGTAAGACTGTTTTTCTTATAATTCCGTCACAACCGTCTGTCCGTATTACATATCTATTTTACTAGGAGTAAATAGGAGATTGGTTTCTGGATCGGTCTTTAAAGTTAAGATAGATGTCTTAAACAACTTTTTTTTTTCAAGCCAATAGTTGCAAAGTTAACATTGTTATTTTGGAGAAAATACTTGGAGTAGTTTTTGAGATATTTTTAGTCCTGCGTTCTATATAAGGTTGCAAAAATACCTAACTTTGTACGTTTTAAAAATACTGTAGATAGTAAATACGTATGACTTATTTTCTTTTAACGTAACAAATTATTATATTATAAGATTTTAGTACTCATACTCATTCGAAACCCGGTGTGTAAGTCAGACTCGCACTTCACAGCCTTTTTTTAATTACTTTTCTAAAACAAAATCTATGTATACTAAACAATCTAAAAATATTGTGACTACTTGGAATAAAACTCTGCGAAAAATTTACTCTACAACTGCGTAATAGTTTGTTTTTGCTTCAGATGTAATCTAAATATAAATAATTAGAGTAGTAGGCATATTTAAATCAAAGCCTTTTATTAATTATTTTACATTTTTTACATACACCATAACCACTCTATGATGATGATGTCCTCCTGACCGATTCCGGCCACGGCGGCCAATCTCATTGAGAGTAGCCAACTGCGCAGGAGATATTATAGTGCACAAGTGTACGCGCAGACACAACGTGCACTCTCTATTCCTGTCACTCTCATACTCCGGTGGGACGACTACTCGACACGGCCAGTGAGAGTGAAGGCGCAGGACCTACGTCTTTACGTGCTCTCCGAGGCACGGGGGTGAAACACCGCCAACTTCCCAACTCCAGGCTGTTACTGAGACTTACTATACAGAAAGACTAAATAACTAAACTTGGCCCGACCTGGGACTTGAACCCAGGACCTCCTGGTGTGCAGCCGTACATGCTAGCCACTACACCACCGAGGCAATTACACAACTTTCTATACCTTATACCGAATAATTAATCCAGTGACATATTTAACATAGCATATTCTGGACTGTTTCATGACCTACACTCAATTAGGACCGAGAAGTTTACAAGCATACAGGTAAATAGACTTTTTTTTAAATAATAAATAGTAATGTAAAATTTAAAAATACTACATTTATACTAATATTATATAGAGGTAGAGTTTGTTTTGTTTCTGTGAACGCGCTAATCTCAGGAACTGCTAATCTGACTTGAAAAATTCTTTTTGTATTAGATATTCCGTCTATTGAAGAATACTATTATAGGCTATATCTGTATAAATATTATAAATGTGAAAGTTTGTGAGTACAGAGATAAATTATAGTCTGGAGTAATACATAGGCTATTTTTTATCCTGGAAGAATATACAGTTCCCGAGGTATAGATTTGTTTTTTTGCCCCTAGTATATAATATAATATAGTCTATCTATTCCATACTAACCGTAAAAACATTATTGATCCCGAGCGAATAAGGTGAGTTGCTAATAGTTAGTATAATACAAAGCTTCCTAGCTAGCATTAGTTACACCAGTTGGTCAATCTGTCTATCTGCAATCATCTAAAAACAATTGCAGGGACTTTCATTCCACTTCCAGTAATTTTGAATCATTCATATACATACATATCTACGTATACTGTTTTATAGATATAATTGGCGATATATTTTCTTTATCAAAACCTTTTTGATCACTTCATTAGTTTTCGATTGTTTTGTTTGAACGCAAAAACTTGCTATCCTAAATCTAAATTAATATTGTTTCAAGCGCTGTGCTTTCTAATTATGAAAGTTACAAGAAGTAACAATAATAACAAACAATAATAGATCATTTTTATTCAGTCTATGTACAGAACTGTCAAATTTTAGTTCAATTTTATTTAAAGTTACATAAATTATTGTTAGTTATGTTGTAGCTTGATTTAATATATTGATGAAAAATTACTAATAACATAACAAAAGCTACATAAATCTCTAACGATTAGCAAATCGTTAGAGATTTATGTAGCTTTTTTATTTATGTTAGTTTTTATGCTTAATCTATCATTTTTCCAATTTTTCCAATTTTTAAAAGTTTTATATTGACTGCAATAAGTTCGCGAGTCCATTACTATCTCGTAAGTATTAATAATTATACTGTTTGTTTTTTAATTAATTATTACTTTTACTTTTTATTTTTTTTCTATTCAGCTTTTTTTTACGTCCCACTGTTGAGTACGAGTCTCCCGTTAATATAGTAATATAGGGGAATCAGGCTATAGTCCACAGACTTCATATATCTTTGGAAAACTTGATAGGTTCTTGAGAGATATGCAAGTGGTAATCATGTTAAAAATGATTCGAACTCACGTTTGAATCTCCCGGTGTCCGGATGAATATTAAAAGCGCGACCCTGGGTTCCTTTTACATTTTTTTATTAAACTTGCAATTTTTGTATGTATGTTTGTTCGGGTCACATCTTGATCTTGACCTAAACCGATTGAGCTGAAATTTTGTATACACGTTTAGTTTGAATGACAATGCAGGGTTAGATAAGTGACGTCATTCTAAATCCAATATGGCGGACTTCCAAAGATGGCGGAATATGTTTTTTTCATGCACTCCCGTAATATGTATATCAAAGAAACCCTTTGGTTTGTTGAGAAGAATACGAATAAATCACAAAAAAAAATAAAAAGTAAACTTTAATCATTACACTACACAATTTATACGATATAAATAGCTTATTTATAAAAAAAATATTAATTTGATATTAATCTAACGACAATAACTCAATATTGCTTTGATTTACAATCTTAATATTATAACGTTTACAAACTCTGTTGTAGTCGATAATTAAAATAATATTTATTGTTAGCGCTTAATACCCCCTAGAGAGAGGTCGAAAGCAATAGATTATCTCAAAAACAATAAACAGCAGGTGTATTATTGTTGGATGAAGTGGGCAACAACAAATGCGATTTTCAGGAGAATTGCAACCATTTTTACTCGTTTCTCACCTCGTTTGTTAAACGTCTTTATAATTATAAGAGATCTAAAACTTGACAGGATCTAATATTTTATTAGCCTGTACAATTAATTCTCAATGAATTTACTAATCAGTGCAAGTGGTAAATTAATTAATATACTATGTATAATAATATTATGTGGAATCTATTTCGATAAGTCACTTCATTTATGCTATTGCTTAGCAAATTAATTATTATCATCATTACCTATAGATGCACTTGGTTCTAAGCTAAACTGTAACGTAAAAGCTCCTTATTCACGGTTTTAGTATTCGCGGAAGAAAAATTTGAGACCCACTTCCTGTAGGTACTCGCGGCTGAAAATTTCGTTATTTGCGGATACATAACTTACGATTATGTATAAGTACAATTTAAAAAGAGATAATATTAATTGTAAATATTGCAATTTCAATTTTCAATAAAATCACACAATTACATAAAAGACCCGACGGATTAAGTAGCAAAATACGCATTTCGTCAAAATCAAGGATTTAAGTAAGGATTCAAGTTAAAACGTGATGAATGTGCAATGATAATTATCCTTTTATTTTGAGTAAAAAATCGTAAAAGACCGTAAAACTTGATTTTATTTTTCTTTAATCTTTTTTTTTCTTTGAAAACAGATGTGCTCCCAAACTTTTGGACAGTAGAGTATGATGAAAAAATTTCTAAATATTTTAAATCAAATAGTTCAAACAATAATTATATATAAATATCTTTTGATAGCACTGTAATGAACTGTTATTTGTTATTAAACTGTTTTTTTATTTGTTACATATATATATGCGGTTTCGGTATTCGTTTTTTACTGTATTTGGGTTTTTAATAAAATATCAACAAAAATACTACTTACAATTGATCAAAATAGTGGTTTAAGGATTTTCGTAGCTAATAGCAAAAGAAAACCTTTCATTTCTTCTTGTTCGTTTGTTAGTTTGTCACAACCTTGACACAACATAACGAATTAGATATGTTAAAAATTGCATAAATAATGTTTAATGCTACGGAACACTCAATGTGCGCGTCAGACTAGCACTCGCTCGATTTTTGTTATTTAATACTATATTTTTTTAATTATTATACAAATTATGAGTCATACAATGGTTATATAACATTAATCTAACTATCTATTAACAGATAACATCCCAACTGTCCTTTAACTGTCACCGAATATTGAACGTTGTTTTCAACTACGATAACATCTTTCTGAGCACCGACAGTAACATCGAATAAGCAGAGCTATTAATATTCCAATATTATAGGATACTAGTGGGTTACCCTTACTTCGCTCGGATACGCTCCTAGATGTCTTTTACATTTATAATACACTCGCTTCCCCTTGATTTTCATTATAAAATATAATTCTTTATTTTCTATAAATATCATATACCTACCAGAATATATAACTCATCTTTATATATCTAACAGCAAAAATGTAGGACTTTCATACTTCCATTTCATCCGCTTCAAGCTCTATTTTCGAGTTTTTTTTTATTCTCTAAGGTCCCATCTATTTCTATACCAAAGTTCATAAAAATTGATTCACAAATTAGCTGAATGTCAGAAACCTAACAGTAAGTTTATTGAAATACTAACATAGTATCATTACATGCATATACAGCAAAGCAGAGAAAATTTGGGTTTGTATGTTTTTTTTAATACCGAATCAGAAAAAAATTGCCCAAAAAATAAAAATAATAATTTTCGGGGTGGACCACCCTAATCACTTAGGGGTATGAAAAATAATTTACGTCCTATTCTCAGACCTACTGAATATATACACAAAATTTCATTAGAATCAGTCAAGCCGTTTCGGAGGAGTTTTGTTACAAACACTGTGACACGAGAATTTCATATATTAGAAGAAGAAGACTAGATATAACACTAGGATTAAAATTTTAACGTTATCGATGGATATTTTCGGTGTCACGAGTCACGACCCAAATCGCATCATGTGCAAGCCCGTTCAGGCGTGTGGCCAATTATGATATAGGTACTTAGGTTTTAGCCTCGAAATAATATACCTACTAACGCTATATATATTTAAGTAAGCCTTTCATATTTATTTATAATTTTATTTTAAAAAGTTATAATAAGCTCTTACGCTTTTTTAGTATAAAATGTGTCTATCATTTTGAAATTCCTAAACTAATTTGCGATATAGCTGAACCAATTTTGCTGGGATTTTTATTAATACTAATAAATATAAATATGTAAGCTACGAGGCTTGTTTTTTGGATACCAGGAAGTTGATACACTACACATATTATATAACTTTAAATACATACATATTATAAATATGACCCATAACTGAAGTAGAAACATTCATGCTCAAGCGGGACTCAAACCCGCGACCGCGGGCCAGCAAAGGTAGGTGAGATCTTTTTTGAAGCTAAGTAAACGAAAATATTCCTGCAAAATATAACATAATAATTTTATGATCTTTTTTTCATTTTGGGTGAAGGAAGTTTCAACGCAAAACAAGGGCAAGTAGTTATTTTAAAAATTAGTGTGAATGACTGTTTTATCTGTGTAGAGGAGAGAAAAGCGATCGTGATTTTTGTATGTAGTTTATTAGTTATTATTGTCGTATAACAAAAATACCTCTATGTAATTTGATAACTTCTTCCTTTTCTTATATTTAAAAACTAGCGGCTCACCCTCACTTCGCTCTGGCTCGCCTCTAGGAAAACAAACACAAACCTATCACACGGGAACCGTACATTTTTCCGGGATAAAAAGTAGCCTATATATTATTCCAGGCTATACTCTATCTCTGTGCCAAATTTCATCCAGATCCGTTAAGCCATTCTGGCGTGAAAGAGTAACAAACATCCATACTCACAAACTTTCACATTTATAATATTTATACAGATGTTTTCCATTTTCTTGCTTTCGTGATATACATATGAGTATATCAAGAAATTCCTTATAAAATCACGATATAGGTAACACTAAAATAGGTTTCTTCTCTTTAATATATTTATACAGCAGGCAATAGACTGACTAAAAACGGAAAGAGATTATAAAGAACGAAATAAAATAATTTAGTACTCATAGTTTTCAATTTACGATTTCTAAGAAAGTAAAATATAAAAAAGTAGTAAAGATATGGGAATGTCGTTTTATCTATGATATTCTACATATTTCTAATAAAATCTAGGCACTGTCATAAAATTCCTTTATATACGAGTAAGGCAATAAATAAAATTTAAATCTTTTGATGTTGTTGTTTTATTTTTATTTTGTATAAAATGGTATTTCAAGATTATATTGAAGTTATTAAAATTGCTGAATTTGATCGGTCTAAAAGCCAAAAATATGGTTGGTTGTTAAATACATCATTCAAACAGGCGCCACAATGTCGAAAATTTGCTACTGTCAAAGTCACATTGCCCATCTATAATTATAAAGGAATACATTTTTAAGGATGTTCTTGTAATTGAATATTTGTTGTAATTATAAAGCTACTATATATTATGAAATGGTAGTAATAAAATATATTTCAGTTTTTGTTTATTATTTGGTTCAATATTAATAATGATAAAAAACCTTTATTGTAAACCCAAAAAGAAGAGAAAATATAAAGAAAATTTAGGTAAAATTTAATTTAGATGATTAATTAAAGGTATTCAGGTAAAAGGAATGTGAATAAGTGATTAATCGATATGATCAATAATTATGAATTAAGTTTGAATTTTTAAGTTATATCTTTATAAATTTAATCATAAATACCTACCTAATTTTTGCTAACACTGCACTGCACATTTCTACTTCTTGACTGCTTTTACTTTAGATACTTTTACAACACTACAGTTATTAATTTTGTGTTCTTTTTAATATTATTCGTAATTATTAATTGCACAAGATTATTAATTGCTTTAAAATAACTCTGATTTAAACTATCTTAAATATTTAGCAAGCATCAAGTAGGTACAACAATTTGAGATTTGCTAACATATTTAAGTAATTTTAATTAAATCAAGAGTTTGGTGCAAGTCGGTCCTAAATAAATACAATATAAATTACCAAAGTTTATAATTGACCTTTAGAATGTTCAACCATTCTTTGAAATAACAAAGTATTCACAATAATTTACCTTAATCACTGACTTAATCAGGGACAAACACAATTACCCACATATCCCAAACAAGCAGTATAAACAATGGGACATTTGTAAATCCTTTAATGAATACGAATCTTATTTCGCGGTCTGCCGACCCTTAATAATTGTGCCATACAAAATGTTTTGTGGGTTTGCAAATCGTTCAAAATTATCCCGTTTCTACTCTGTGATTACGGATATACGATGTGTTGCGGCTAACCTTAGCCGCCAATACGCCGCTTTAGACACTTCTATTTATTCATAGTTTTCTTAACACATATTTGATTAAATATAATTATGTGTCCAAAGAAAGGTTTATAAAAACAATAAAATATAGCAACAAAGAGAAATAATAAATACCATGTCTCTCAGGTAGTCATAAGTTGGTTGAACGTTGAGCAAAATAGCTGCTGCCCTGAGTTCACCAGTAGTATCACTGAGACAGAGAATATGACAGCTGCAGCCATTTCTAGCTTTTAATGATTAATTAATTGTAAAATAAACAAACCCATTAACAAGAAAATTGATTGAACATACAATATGAAAAAGCTCCTAGAACTTTTTGTACAGCATAAGCAAAGACACCGATTTCTTATGCCAATCCAATCTATAAAGGCGTTAGTGCTCTTGAGTTTCTAGGTAACTTGCCATTCAAAGCGTACCTGAAATATGAATAAACCTAATATACCTATACACTATGTTATTTACACAATGTTTCGTACATGTTTTATCGTAAAAAGATCTCAAAAGTATTATAGTGAATACGTTAACAGGTTAATTTATAAAGAGCTTAATCTATACTTAATTTTATAGGTTTAAAAGTCTTTATTATTTGTATGAGCTAGTGTTAGCAATTCTTGGTCAGATTTAAAAACATCTTTTCGTCTATTTACTGAGGATGGCTTTAGGGGACCTTTAGGTTTAGAGAATTATATGTAAATAAACAACGAGCGTCGAGTGAAATATAATAAACGAAGAAATGTCTTATAAAGACTATAAATGAAATACTTAAACACTTCCATAGAGCGCAATTTATTTGACATGGCGTAAAGATTTTAGTACTATCATTTCACAGTCCGATAAGGCAACAATAAATTATTTACAGCCAACATACTTTACTTGTTGATCTTTAAAATGTTTTAAGATGTCTAACAGTTTATAAAAGTAACATTATAAGCAAAAGTCAATACGAGTTATATTACAAACTAGCGACTCACTTATTCGTCCCTAGGTTGATTTCCCATACAAACATTCTTACCCATTTTTACCCCCTTAAGGGATGATTTCCAGAATAAAAAAATATCCTATGTCCTTCCCAGATGAAATTTGGTAAGAAGATAGTTTGAGACCCTGCGAAGGCCATATGATAGTTTTTATCCCAGCCAAAAAGCCAATAAAACTAAACAAAACACTATAAGTTATTTTAATTTCTATAGTGAAAATTCCGATCATTTTTTCAAGTATAGGTATTATGTTCTATTCCTGTAATTATAGTTGGACGTCAAAATTCACAGAGAGGATATCGTTTATTTGAGAAAGTTACTGCATTAACCAACGCGATGCTATAAAATGGTAGCTCCAAGCTACTGAATTAATATGAAAACTTTAATAACTATACAAACTATAGATATTTGAATGCTATAAACTTGTTCATTGATTTATGATTTCTTACCAAACAAATATTTTAATAAAAACTTTTATAGTAAAAACAATAATCTTCGTTTAATTAAGTATATTTCGAACGGTCGTACAACTTCTATAAACAACACTTAATTTCCAAAAGATTAATTTATTTTAATAAAGTTTCTGCTTACTATAAATAAATTTATGATATAACTGTTAATTAAAATATTTTTCGGTCATTTTATAAAACATTCGTTAAATAAAAAAACTATTCATTGCTTATGAATTAAGTATTTCGTTTTAGAGATTGTATTTTTTTCCATCACCATCAGTCAGTTTCGTAAAGGTACTTGACACTTAGAAATTATAAATAGAAATATATAATTACTAATCTGGCACGCTTTGAAGTCATTTACAATAAAATTGAGTTTACTTGAATATGTATATAGTAACCATTAGACTCAGTGAAGCATGATATTAAAAAGTAACTCTTTGCCATGTCGTAGGTATTGAATTCGATTGACGTGTGGACTATCCCTATAAATGTTTATTTTAAATATAATATAAATTAAAAATTTAAAAAACCCCCTACGCAAATTAATTGTCATTTAACGATTACTCTAGCACGCGGGAAGCATTTAATCAAGTAATCATACGCCAAAATGCCTTACATCATTTTGGAAAAGAGCTGATACTCTTACACTGCTGGACCGATATTAACCAAACATAGCTAAGAACCACCGCAAAGAAACTGGCTTTCAAATGAAAAAAGCCGAATCGAAATCGGTCCATCGGATAATATGATGATTGATGATGATGGATACGATGTCACAGCAGACACACACACAAACACAGACAGACATCGACGTCAAACTTATGACACTCCTCTTTTTGCGTCGGGGGTTAAAAATATACTTATTACATATTTCGTATTAACCAGTGCGATTCTCCTGATGTTCAAGGATAAAAACTTTTTAACAAAAAAATAAAAACCGACTTCAAACAAAAGCACTAAAAAGTAAAAAATAACTGATTGGTAGTTTTCATTTACTATACATACCTAATCAAATATTTTCGAAGTCGGTGTGCTTTGCGTTGTATAGGCTGGCACCGATTTCGAAAATATTTGATTAGGTATGTATTTAATAGGTAGGCTTTAATTACTTAGCCAAAGTTAACTCAAATTTTTAAGTGATGCTTATATTAAATTGGAAACTTGGTGTAAATAATTGTTATCTTTGAGGTAATTTTGGCAACAATACTCGAACGTTAATACTTAAAACAAATAATTGGCAATATTGAAAAGGTAAAGGGTTTATTGAGGTAGAAAGCGAGAACACAAGAACTATTCTTTGTGTTTATCCGTGCGAAAGTAGCCAGCTTGAATTAAATCGCTTTTGTATTAAATATATTGTAGTAATAAATATGTTGGGTAACATACAGCACCATCTAGTTAAATGGTAAGCTACGAGGCTTGTGTTATAGATACCAGATAGTCGATACACATCCATACATAACTTTAAGAACATACATATTATAAACTAAATATATATAAATATAAACATAAAACATAAATATAAACAATTAAACACCCATGACTGAAGTACAAACATTCATGCTGATCACATAAGTGAATACCCCCAGCGGGACTTGCACCCGCGTTCGCTGGCACAGCGAGTCAAACTACAGTTATTACAGGTATTAGTAATACCACGAAGCAAACAGCTAAATAAAAATATTTTATTTTATATCATTGTAATTGCATATGTTTAAAAATTTCAAATCGTAACGAAATTATAAGTTTATTTAAAACGACATAATAATACAAAATATAGAAAAAGCTTACTATGTTTTATATTTTTCTACTTTCTTAAGTGCTTGTTTAGTTTATTAGTTTAAAAGTATTTTATAACACAGACCTTTTTTTGCAAGCCATACAATAATTAAAAATGCCATGCAGGCATTATGGAAATATGTAGAACCTAAGTTATACTGAAATATCCACAAAATCAGAAAATGTGTTCTAATCATCTCATATAAATATGCATATATTTATACACAGTAAACTTAAATTATAACTTTAGGATGAGAAATTCAATTAAACCCTTAAAGCCCTTTCTATATTATCCTTTATATATTATAATTATTGTTTCTCGGCGGATCACTAATTTTGAAAAGGCAAAATCGTAAAGCTACTTTGATAACAAAACTCCACAGTACAGCGTTAAAGAAAGATATGATATTGAAAATTTTATTACGGCATATTCCAATAACGTAGATACTATTAAATTAAAAAAATAAACAACTTACTGCGCCTTACAAGTTTAATTTTTCAATGTTACATATTATGTATAGATTAGACTAAATAATACAGGTAAAGGTATTTAAAACAAGATAATCTATACATATAATAAAAGTATAATACCTGCTCGCTGCCTGTACATAGAAGATATTTGAGAAAAATTATTATTGGGGTCTTTATCGTTTAACGCAATAGAACCCAAAACAATAATTTTTTGAATTTTTGTCTGTTTGTCTGTGCGTTTGTGCGTGCTAAATGCTAATCTCAGAAATTTTTGTTTTATTTCAATCGGTTAATAAACAAAAAGTTATGTCAATTTAAAGAATCACCTAGGGACGAACTTGAGCGAAGCGACGGTGAGTCGCTAAAGGTAAATTAAAATATATTTATAAACGTATAGATTACTAGCGGCTCACCCTCGTTTCGCTTAGTTTTGCCTCTAGAAAAGCACAAGCAGATCTATCCCACGCGAACCGTTCAGTTTTCCGGGATAAAATGGCAAACAGACAGAAATTCTAACAATCATATTTTTGGGTGCTATTTGCCTTGATATAGGTACCAATAATATATATATATATATATATATATATATATATATATATATATATATATATATATATATATATTTAACTGATATATCCTCCATGATATAGACATAGACAGCGATCCATTATATTTTATTATATGTAAAGATTATGTCCTAAAATTTTTAAGGTGTTGCTGAGACCAGATCCATTTCTTTCTTTCGTCGAAAAGTTCACTAATTTTAATCTTATCTCCGTTTAAAATTTTGCATGTTACTTTAATTAGAGTTATAATTTATTTCAAGATAGTCATAAAATTTGCATGATTTGTGAAGTTGCCATTTCTAATATAATTCCTCGTCTTTGGGGGCCTCCATCTCATATAATTGTAAGGTTAATATTGCGATTAGTCCGGACTGAGCTATTGCACGCACCTGACCCCTATTATTATACGGAACAGTGAGTAATTTAAATCCATACTAAATTTGAAACTTAAACGTCACAATATTTGGTCCCCCCAGTGGGAAATTACTTTGAAATATCTCCATTGATAAGGCAATCTTTGAAGAAAATACAGAGTATTTTTTGTTAAATTGTACATCAGAAAAGCTTCTATAAATGTAATTAGATTAAATAGATTGATGTGATGTGATAAATTGTATTTATATCAAAAGTTTTTACTTTTTATAGTACAAAAATTGAGGCAACCAAGAACCAAGGTCTTCATAATATTATGTACTTTTATAAAAAAAAAATTCTTAAAATATTAAATTAAGTAAATTTTAAATTTTGGTGTAAATCCGATGATATAATTAAAAATAGCTTACTATAAAATAGTCAAGTAACCTTTCACATCTAAGGGAATACTTTAAATTCATCGCATTCTGACCTAACAGTCCAATTGTACAGTCAATATACGCACCAACGAACATTGTCGAATTTGAATCGCCCAATACCATTCATACTGGGCGTTAAAACTTCAAATGCAAAGATTTAAAGAAAGAAATAAATATTGAAAACTTATCCATACATATACCTAATTAAATTGTAACTAAGCCGAATCAGTACCTACATGAAATATTTTTTTAGAAAATCTTATTGAAATAGACATTGTTATCGATACAGACAGCCCTGGATTTACACTAGGGGCACTCGGGGCTAGTGCCCAGGGCGGCAAATTTTTAGGGGCGCCAAAATTCGTAGGGTGGGAAAAAATTTTTTTCGCGTTATCGAAAATGCTTTTTTTATTTACCAAAAATGAAAAATAAAAAAAGATTGACTTGTAGGTACATTTTTCGAAAAATTTATATCATTTATAAATTAAAATTTTTTTGCATATTTCAAAAAATTAATAATTAAATTTTTTTAACTTTCAACACTTAATTCAAAATTTCGATAATAGGACGGCATTATTTATAGTGCCCAGGGGCGGCGCTAAGGTGAAATCCGGCCCTGGATACAGAGGCCGAATCTATCGTTTTTAGAATTTTTGTCTCTCTGTCTGTCTGCGACCGCATCACGGGAAAAACCACTGGATTGATTTTGATGAAATTTGATATGATGACAACTGGTTATCCGGGTCAACATATAGGATACTTTTTACTGTGGGAAAATATGTGCCTCATCTCTAAGAAGTTTAAACGTAAGTAGACTCGAGCGGAGCGACGGTAGTAGAGTTCCATCTCATTACTTTTAAATAATATTTTAATAATAAATATTACTGCTAATATGATTAATCGTAAATAACATTTTAGTAAATCGATCATACTTGGTCGTTATTACATATTAACCATAATGATTTTTAAATTTTTTTTTAATAGAAAAAGGGGCAAACAAGCAAATGATTCTTCTAATGTTAAGTAACTATCGTCGCTGACAGACATCTGCAGCTGAAAAGCAGTTGCGAATGCGTTGCTGGCCTTAAGGGAACCTGAAAACACGTCTCTTGAAGAGCCCCATATTATAGCGCTCAAGGAAAGCCTCAGGAGGAAGATCATTTGTACATGCGAGGCAGAAATAAAGGTGATGTACGTACATTTGTACAATTCTAAATTTTATAATAAAGATTTAAGATAGCAAATATTTTTTCTGGACGATAGTAAAAATAAATTTAAATGTAAATTCAGATATTTTATAGGTAATAGCCGGTTAGTTCAAACTCGATTAAAATTTTTAATGATTGTTAATTATATATAAATATAAATATGTCAGGACATTAACACACAACACCATCTAGTTCCATGGTAAGCTACGAGGCTCGTGTTATGTACCAGATAGTTGATACATTATACATATATAACTTTAAATACATACACATTATAAATATAAACATCCATGACTGGAGTACAAACATTTGTGCTCATCACACAAATGAATGCCCCAGCGGGACTCGAACCCGCGACCGCTGGCGCAGCAAGTAGGGTTATTACAAATTGAGTCAAACGTGTCGTGAAATATATTGCTTTGACCAGATCATTCTAAATACCAAAACGAAGTATATTGTTACTCTGGCGTAATATTTATGTATTTTCTTAAATATCGTTATAATAATTAAATAAAGCAAAGCTATTTCACAACGTGACGTTTCCGCCGTTGGTTGTCGGAAATAACATATTGTCCTGTGTTTCGTATTCGTATTCAAACCTTTTTAAAAGTCCCACTGCTGGGCACGAGCCTCTCTTAAATACGACAGACACCTTGTTTGTTACTATTTAATAAAATAAAATATTGAAATAAGTTAACCATTCTAATTTATATCTGAAAATTAGCGAAATTATTATTTTTTCATAAACTTGCTTATTTTTGTGATATTAAATATATATATATATAAATATTGGTATTTTATTATATATAAATATTACCATTTTCTTCGCCTTCATTTTTATTAACATTTTTTGATATCGCTTATTTTTATTATAGAATGAATATTTGCTTTTTATTTTTCCGATTGTCGTGTGATTATGTAGTAATAATCTATAATATTACTGCTTTATAAGCGAACGCTGAAACTAAAGATATAAGCTGATTCAAAACTTTCAAAAATTTGTATTAAAGAAATAACTGGAAATGAATAAAAGCAAAACGTAAAAGAAATAAATGTGATAATTTACCGCGTTATTAGCCAAGTCTTATTTCAGTAGATGAGATTATAATTTGAGTCTTGGACAGTAATTATTATATTCTTCTGACCAATTTTGGCCACGGCGGCCAATCTCATTGAGACTACATACATTAGTACAGATACAGACATACATTACTACTATACTACATTAGATAGTGTAGTTAGAAGTGACAAATATATGCTTAACACGGTCGGTGAGAGATCAAGCGAAGACCTTTACCTTCTCAACTTCAAACCTGAGTATTTCTTGTCAGAAATACCTATATTGTTTAATAACCTATATTGCTTATCTATACATAACCCGACCTGGGACTCGAATTTAGGACCTCCGAATCTGCAGCCACACCTATATGTATTCTAGCCACTATACATACTAAATGTTTGTACAATCAACTTGTTTGGGTAAGAAATCGCATATACTGCAGCTACCCCGAGAAAAAATTTATAACTACAATAGCAAAAAATTATCAATAGAAAAGAATTTAAAATTAAACTATAAAGTAATATTTTGGACAAACAGAAACAAATGGAGTCTATCTCCTGAGTAAAAGCTGCAAAAGCATTTTTTCCTTTGACGTTCTTAAAAGCTTTATGCAAGTAAATTACAACATTTTAAAGTTCCCCATTGAATATACAACTGGTCTCGCTCCAAGACATAATCTTGTTTTTTTATGTTTTCGATTGAATTTCTTATCTTGGTTTTATTAATTTGTTTTATATTACGAGTATATATCATACTATATGCTATTTTTCTTTCTAAATTGCAAGAGAGTTATAATTGTTCCTTTTTCGGGTTCCGTACTCGGAGAGTACGACCGAAAAGCTATTACTAAACCTCCGCTGTCCGACCGTCTGTCAGAGTGCTGTATTCCATGAACGAAAAAAATACAATAAACATTTTTTTAACGTCCGTATTTGAACATAGAAGTTAATATACTATGTACATACATAGAGTAAAAGTCATATTAATAAAAAGTACATGTAAAATGGTACGGAAACCTTCGTGTGCAAATTCGACTCGCACTTGACCGATTTTTTCGTCTTGACTTTAGGGGACCATTGTCACAGAATATATAATATTTATTTCTCAACTTTATATTCTACGAATACGGTACGATGTAGAGATTCTCTTGATATCGCTTTTCTTTCTGGGGGTCTATAATAGTTTAAATATTTTTCGATTTCTCACTCACTCTTTATATCCTGTACCTTTTGAGTTCGTGCTCATATGAAATTATGCATGTTTTCCCTAAACCTCACTCAAATACGTTCCTACGTTCGTTGCGTACGTACGTTCATACCAAACCACCGTTTTTGAATGGCTATAATTAAAAATAAGACATGAATCCCTATGACGAAATGGATAATCACCTAATATTCTATTTAACTGTTAGCTTGTGTCTGTTGCTTGGAAAGCAATAGGTTTTCTGGGCGAGTTTACTTAACGTATTTTTTTAAGAACGATATTTGAGTTTAGATATATAACGAAAATTAATCTTTCAGGATTCATCAGAATATTTTCCATTTAGGTATAATTTTAAAAATGAGATTGATATTATGATATATGAAATTTTCATTTCAACAAATAGTTGTGAGGTTGGCTTTCAACCCATGTAACGGGTTCGTTTTTTTTCTTTCTTCCTTTATTCGTACTATAGGATATCACTGTTACTATACCTGGTGTATTATGAACTCCGCATTCTGAATTAGAGTAAACCACTGCACGCTGAAACTGTAATATATTGCAAGATTTGCTCCATAACTTCATCTGGGCCTAGGAAGAGACGTAAATTGAATCCAACTTGTTACAAACAGCTGTACACTTAACAAATCCCTATATTCCCTAATCTAATTTAAAAATACATCCGAAAAGATCATTTATAAGTACATCGTTATTTTATAAGCCCCGAATGAAATAAAATAAACAAAATAGAATGGTTCGTTGAATCTCGACGGTAAAAGATAAATAAGTAATTCTTCCCATGTTTTAAATTTTCCGGTAAGCATTTAGCGTCTGAAGATTACTGACTGGTATCTGAAATTTTCTAAACATCTTATAATGAATAATTGAAATCCATCATACCTGAAAGGTATTTTTGATGATACAGTGATTATAATTTATATTCTTTATTAGTATTTTTATAAGATACAATTCACAGATTTTTGGCATATACCGCGTGTGTTCCATACCTTAATTTTGTCTTTAAGTGATGTTTCCTTAATAAATTAAAAGAAAATGAGTTTAAAATTTAAAAATATTAATGTACATTATCATCGAATTTATATTATATTATCGAATATTAAAAACATTAAAATTTTAATAGTGAAATTTTAATATAACCTACAGCATAATCAACCGACTTCAAAAAGGAGGAGGTTCTCAATTCGACTGTATGTTTTTTTTTTTTTTTTTTATGTTTGTTACCTCAGAACTCCGTCATTTATTAACCGATTTGGACAATTTTTGTTTTGTTTGAAAGGGTATACTTCCAGATTGGTCCCATTTAAATTTCAAAAAAAATACCACCCCTAAGGGTGGAAAAACAACTAATGATGAATTTAACCTACTTCTAATTGTCATATTGACTTGAAACTTTGCAAGTATTTCTATTTCCGTTGATAGTACAGTGGTTCGGTGTTGTTGACCTGATCTGATGGCAAGGCCAGAAGGTGGATAGGTGGAACTCTTCAACGGCTAATAGTAGATACTTTGAGTTTGGGCTTATTTTGTTTGATTTGTGACAAGCCTAACACGTTAGAATTCTTACTTTGCTACTACTGTCTACACTAAAAAGGGAAAAATAAAAACTTTTTAACAAAAAAATAAAAACCGACTTCAAACAAAAGCACTAAAAAGTAAAAAATAACTGATTGGTAGTTTTCATTTACTATACATACCTAATCAAATATTTTCGAAGTCGGTGTGCTTTGGCTAAGTAATTAAAGCCTACCTATTAAATACATACCTAATCAAATATTTTCGAAATCGGTGCCAGCCCATACAAAGCAAAGCACACCGACTTCGAAAATATTTGATTAGGTATGTATAGTAAATGAAAACTACCAATCAGTTATTTTTTACTTTTTAGTGCTTTTGTTTGAAGTCGGTTTTTATTTTTTTGTTAAAAAGTTTTTTTTATATTACAAGGTAGGTAATTATTATTTAAAAAGATACACCAACATTTGCTTCTGTACCATCTATGGATATGCACTACAGACCCTTATTGGAGATTTTTCAATAATCAGTAAAATTAAGTAAATTTTATTTACGAGAGCACTATTTTGTTTTTCTTTATTTAGAATATTTTTTATCGCCATAATATATTTTTTAGATCATTTATTACCATTTGTTAATTTAACACAAATTTTAATAGCAAATAATTACATATAATAATATAATTGGCAATTATTTGATTTTTATTTTATTCTTTGTTCCTGATAAGTCCCCCCAAAGGGGAAGGAACGGAACATTTCAACAGGTTATCAGTAGAGCATCCCATAAGCTATAAGTTTAAGATAGAAATACAGCATCTATTTCTTATTAGACGGTTACAAACAATGATCAAAATAGCTAGAAGTTGTTCCAAGCTTGTCAACTTGTTGGTGACATTTCCTTTATTAAATACTTCGCCGTCCTCGGTATTCTCGTATTGTTAGAGTTTTAATTTTTTTTCTATTATTATTCTAGTTCAACATTATATTTCTATACCCGCTATTGTGTTTTATCTAAGATAATATTTTATTTATTCTAATATCTGGTATAAGCAATGATGACTGGAAAAGTAGTCATCTAAAGTAAGAGATAATATTATAAAACATTTTTCCTTCTTTTAGTGCTCTCTCCCCTCCATGAGCATCGAGGAACTACTTTGTAGTTGGCGGTTCTCAATTTTACACTTATTTTAATTATGTATATGTGAATATGATCAAATGTGAAGATTAAAATGTTCACATCGTACCTTAACTGAACCTGCGACCTTCGGCATATGAGGCTGAGACAATCAAGCTATAGTCCACCATTCTCGCTCCATTATCCATACAGATTAGTGCACTTAACACGTTTTTCACCACCAGTTAAGTTTTCTTAGATATTGTTGTTTTCTCATGATTTCGACCTTTACTATATGAGCAAGTTGTAATCGTATGGAAAATGATATGCACATGATAATCTCCGAGGTGTGAGAGCCGGGTTTCAACCTGCTTTAGTTTCTTTTTATTAAGTTACCTAAAAATATTTCGGTGAACATGCCAGTAAATGCCATGTATGTAAAATTTATTCTCAAAAGCTAACTATAAAAATAACCTACTATGATAAAACATGCATATATCAGCTCGTCATACTTGTAATATTTTTGTTCTATTTGAGTGTGAAGAGAAATCGATCTATCGGAGAAAATGAATATAGGTATACCCGTTGAAGATTAAAGTACACAAAAGGTATGACGATGTATTGAAAATATTAATCTGTGAGACGAGAGCTCAAACTATGAAATTTTCATAAAATTGGAATTTGGTACTTCTTGTAAGTTGAATGTAATTGAAAAGACGGAACGAGTTTGTGACGTACGCCCAGAATGGCAACTAGTAGAACAATTGCATTCAGTTCTTTAGAAATCTGTGTCAGTGGAAGTTCGAGATCTCAAGAAGGCTGAAATCCTAAATTCCACTGTTTCTAATGGAATAAAATAGGTGGATTTGTGCGAGTGAAATCAAAGTTATTAAAGCAGTTTTAGTTAATTTGACAATATCAGAAAAATCAATCAATACGTTAAATATTTTAATCTTTACTAGCGACTCACCCTCACTTCGCTCGGGTTCGTCCCCATACAAACTTTTGCTTGCTTGCTTCTCCATACAAACTTTCATGCCCATTCTCATCCCCTTAAAGGATGATTTCCGGGATAAGAACTATTTCACTCACTCATGATATGAATATCATGAGATTTAAAAAAATATCTAGTCCCAATTGTTTTATTTTTACATTTTTACATTCTTACTTTATGTTACATATATAAAAGCTTAAAAAAATAATTAAAAAAAAATTACAAAAAGTAAAATGTTAAAATATTTATCAACATGAATACATATTAATATTTTTCATTTATTTACACTTAAAAAAACAAACAGCAATATCTACTAAATGTACCCCTAACAGTAAACTTGCATCGTAAATAAAATTATGCTAACAAGAACAGTTATGAATACACAGCCGGCTGTATCGAGTACTTGAGTTATTACGGAACTTGTCGGCCGGCTCTTGTACTTTTACAACTTACTAATAAATTTTATATTGAGCTTATTTTGAACAAACATTTAGAAGAACAATAACTTTAAGATTTGAAAATTTAGAAGAAGGGTTTCTTTGATAAGTGGACAGAGCAATATCATAATATTAAAAAAAACGTGTGAGTGTACTTATGTACGCACGTAAGAAGTTATACTTCTTTGGCGTAACAAAACAAAAATAGCTATTTATTAGCTAATAAAAACTTTTTAACAACAAAGAAAAACCGACTTCCAGGCACTAAAATGTATAAAATAACTAAACGGAGGTTTTAATTAAGATTTTCCAAAAAATATTTAATGTACAAATTCGACTTAGTTACAATTTTATTATATGTATAGATATGATCCAAAATAATTTCGTATTCTCAATATTCTAGCCAGAAATCATATAAACCTCACACCATACCACTAAAAATGTACAAGAATCGTGTAGCAAATTGGAAATAATGTTTGCGTTTTAAAATTCACGAGCAACGAACTGTTTGTTTAGCTCGAAATAGAGATACATAGCACAATGTAGACGTGCAAAATGCGAGTAGACGATTCTCGTCTCGGTTTATTCGAATGCATTTTTTATGTCGATACATCCCAATAGAAATCTATCAGACTCCGATAGAATATGGTTTATTCATGTGGGGGCTTCTCTCTCACTTTGTTGGCTCATTGATTACGTCATAAAACATTTTATAGTGTTTTTTTCATAAACTCACATTTCTCATACAATGTTCCGACTGTGTACTTTCGACAGTGTATTTAATATTTAGCAATAACAGTAATATTTAATTTAATGTGTAATGAAAGAATGTTTTGGAACTGGAAATTTTAGTTTTCTTTTTCATTACATATTTTCTTACTTAGAATGTAAGTTGACAATAAAACGATAAAAAGATTTTCACTACGAGCGATGTTCAGTCTTCATTTAATTCCAATAATTTAACTATAGAAATTATGCGTGCAAGGTCCAGAAACAAAAGCTATGGTCTTTTTCGAATGCCAACGGTGGGTGACACTTGTAATTAAGCAATTCTTGGAATAAAGTAATGAACGAACCGAAACAGTTACTAGAGCTGCGTTGTAAGCCAGAGCAATTCAACTTAAAAAGATAAATTACATGGAATTAAATATTTAGCTTAATTTAGTTAACTATTTTCATTTTTCATCTTGTTTTTTATTTTTAAAATGGATGCCCCGAAGAAAATTTATTTTAGAAATCATTACCTAATTATGAGTATTTTATCAAAATCGTATAAATAGATAGAATAGAGTAAGTGCAGTAACTATCACACAACAATGCCCTTCTGACCGATTTCACAGCAGCCTATAATATATAAATATAGATATCACCGCGCACAAGTGTGTGCGATTACCAGGAAAACTATAGAGCATGCAGCTCTATAGTTTTTCAAAGTTTTTTCTCAAAATCCAATGATAGATAATTTCACACAACCAATGATAGACTTGGCGCCGTACTTTGCGTGCTTACAGAGGCATGGGAAAGTAGTAACACTAGTTTACCAACTTCAGACAGCTAATTATTTCTTGACAAAACCTAATAACTATACTTATTCTTAGCTTAACTAACCAAAAGTAAAAATACACTTCAATATCTATACATATAATAATAAAATTATGACTAAGCCGAATCTGTACATTAAATATTTTTGGGAAAATCTTATTGAAATAAATATTATTATCGATACAGAGGCCGAATCTATACTTTTTAGATTTTTTTCTGTCTGTCTGTCTGTTACGCATCACAGAAAGACCACTGGAGAGATTTTGATGAAATTTGGTATGGTGATAGCTAGTTATCCGGGTCAATATATAGGATACTTTTTACCGCGGGAAAATATCTTAATTCTGAGAAAAAATACAAAAACTGCAATGTAAAAGCATACCTACTAATCTGTAAAACCTAAGAATTTGGTTTTTAGTCATCTGAACGCAGGCGGAGCCGCGGGCAATGCTAGTATGTATATATATTTTCATTTCACGTAGAATTTCCTATTCCCAAACGTTTTAGTAATAATTTCAGTCTAAAAATAACTAATAGAATTAAAATAATAAGATTCCTAAGTTGTAGGAATTTTACTTGTACTTTAGACGTTACAGCGAATGCTGAAAATTTCCAAATATGCCTGCATGTAATCTGCACGAATATTTCACTTAGTGCGTTCTAACGCAATGTGCCACCGGCGAAATTTACAACACTCATTTTCACGTGAAGTTCCACTTGATAGTTCCTATGTCGCAGCGTCATTCCCCAACCCCTATCATAAAGTTACAAATGCCTGTGAATCTTTATAAACGGCCAAAGAGAAGAGACTTTGGCAAGATTAATTGTCAGTTCTTAGTAATATAAAATATATTAGTTAATCTGTTCTTTTATTGGTCTGCCCTTGTTATAGTCCTGCGATCTACATTTTTTTTTTGGATTGAGACACTTTTTAAGTTAGAAAGAGGCATAGAGCTATGATAGAAAATTATTTAAGTATTTTAATTATATAAAGAAATTATGGTAATACATACATACCTAAGTCTCCAACCTCTTCTTAAAATGTGTTGATATTTTAGAAAATCGAATAACATTGCACAGAAATACGATTCACTCATAGTTTTCTTTAAAAAGTATAGTTCTTTACGTTTATACGGAAAGAGAAAGATGGGGGTGTAATAAAAACATTCCATGTGCAACGGCCATTCTTTTCTTAATAAAAAGCCATCTCCCCACGTTGTTTGTGTAAAGTAGCAAAATAGTAGAATAAAGGCAAAACAAACGCAATGACACGGTGCTCCCACAATCCTGCAGTACAATGTTTATACAAACCGAGCACCGAGTGGAGCCACTACAACTGGCATTTAATGAGTCACTCATATAACATTAATCCTATTTATTACTAGTGTTCTCCTAGTAGCCGGATTTCGACATTATTCATTAGTAAAATATATATGAATAGATTTCACCTATCTATATAAAAGTCTGTTTCTAAATATTTTTTTTATTAATACTTAAGCTCGTCAATTGCTACTGAACAAAAACAAATAAAATCGTTTAACAATCAGAGAAAAAAGTACTGATTGGTCTTTGCATATTTATATACTCGTAGGTATGGCTGATACAAGCGAAAGCTAGACGATGATAGTCGGTGAGTGAATTAGTATATTTATAAGTTCTGTTCTAGCTCTAGTATAACTGCTCAATGCTTTGAACTTAAATCCAAAATGGACATGAATTAAAGACTTATGAACATGATCACGTTTTAACGCGCTGTCGACTTGCTTTAAATGCGTTATCAACGCACGCTTGTCGCGCATTTCTGTCAATAGAAACGCAAGCAATTTGCATCTTTTAATATCAGCGCAATACGGTACGTATTATGTACATGACCCACGTCGCGTCGGCACGCTTATAAATCTTGGTGTACATAGACCCTGTAGAGTTTATCAACATACGCGCGGAGTAAGCGCAGATGACGAGCGTGAGGAGCTTAGTCGGCGCGTTTATAAAATGTGTGGCCCTAACATAAATTATCACCTCCAGGTAAATTTCTAAGAAATCAATTCAATTTCTAAGAAATCTATTGTTAACTGTAACGCCGGCGTGTCCGCGGTCGTGGAGGGATTATGCTAACTTTTTATCAATGAATATAATCTTTTCATCGGGAGTCTAGGGAAGAACCTATATTATATAAGATGACATCAGTACATAAATTTTAACTCTCCAGATCATCTTTTGAGAAATACCATATATAATCGTTTTTATAATTAAAAACACATACAAAAAGAAACACATTTGATTTTAAGTGCCAAGATCTAATTTATGTAATTTAGTGATCTTGTAGAAGAAAAAGAGCATTACTGTTAATGGACTAATATCGTAAATACACAATTGCATGTTTCAAGCAGATCTAACATCGACTTGATTCTTTTCTTCATCAAGAATATAAAATGCAAGGCTTTGTACTTATATTAAGGAGTTGAGACAGTTTATAAGGGGATTGAAGTACGAAAGCATAGAAAAAATTATGTATATGACTGGTTATAAAGATATTCATACTGCTGATTTCTTATAGTATACTAACGGCACACGCTCGCTTCGCTCGGGTTCGCCTCTAGACATACAGCAAAACAAATCTATCCTACGGGAAGCGTAGATTTTTCCGGGATAAAAAGTAGCCAATTTGTTATTCTGATGTATGACTATATTATTTGAACTATAACTAACGAATCTAAACTAACTAACGAACAATATTATTGTAAAGTTTCATTAAAATTCAATCAGAAGTTTTGTGTACTAAGCTGTATAAGTTACTATAGTTTTTTAGCTATCCCACGGGAACTCTTTAATTTTCAGGGATGAAAATTATCTAAAATACTGACCAGGGATATAAGATACCACCATGCAAAATTTCATTTAAATCGATCTAACAGTTTCGGAGATTAGCCCGTACAAACAGACAGACAGAGGCAAAAAAATTAAAAAAATCTGGATTTGTTCTATTTCTCTCCTTACATCCCCCTGACTCGGTTTTTAGCTTTTTTTCTATGTACAGACATTCGACCTCTACAGTTTTATTATATGTATAGATAAGCTGTATTTATTTATATGAAACATTCCGATAATATCATGGTACATAAAAAGAAAGCAAAGTCATAGAAAAATAAATCGCTATTTTAGGGACTTACGTTAAGCTTTGAGATATTCTCACGTGCGCAAAATATTAGCAGAGTAGTGCTACTAACATGTTAGCTTTTAGTACAGTTTTCAATACGTTGTAATGTTAATTTCAAACAACAGTTTTGTTATCAAAATATCGTAATCTTATTTATTTATATTTAACTAAAATTGGATTTTACAACATGGTTCTAAAAATGAAGAAAAACTAATTGACACGAAAGAATACTTCTTAAATGCTTAAGATTTTGTTTTTTCATTTTATCTACTACTATCTTTTTACTATGATATGATTTATTTTACCAATTTTATTTATTCTAATGATAAAATATACATATGTATTAATTTCGTTGTATTTTAATATATTTATATGACCTTTCTATAGTAAGTTATATTTTTACTTAATTCGAAATATGGCCTGATAATGATCCAGTTTAGGATTTCGCAAAAATCATCCTCATACTTCTTTATTATGATCAATATTTTCTATACTTTTGTAAAAAACACTGGGCAAATTGTGGAGGTACTTCCACCCTCCGTAGGACAAATAAAAGGCGTATAAGGTCCCAATCTATACAGATAATTTATTGAAGTGTCTGTTGGTAATGTCAAAATACCTAATAGCTTTTATCTAAATGCATATGAAAGTATACACGGTACTAATAAGAACAAAACAATTTTTAAAGTTTTTGTCTGTCTGTCACTACGCAGACACTATGCACATAGCTGGTATTACAAGGAGTAACTCAAGCTACTTTTATTTTAGAAAAAGAGGTTCTGCGCAAAAAAATTACAACCCATGAAATTGTGAACAAAATCGTACCTCGAACGAAGCGAGGGTAAGTCGCTAGTATAGTAATATATTGGATTTATGGCCATTATGGGGCCATGAAGTATAACCAATCCACTAACAAACAATAAAACTCAGTTCATTGAAACCAGTTGGCGATGATATTTTATAAAATACACAAAACATACATCCAAATAGAGTATTTAAAAGTTGAACCAAAATCCTCTTTTTATGCTCTTAGTGGTAATACTTTCAAGTTCAAACACTGTTTTTTAAAAGAAAAATAACAATTTTCAACTCAGATATGACAAGAACAATGCAAGGTTTTAATTTACTCTGTATATTTCTCCAAGTCTGTGCACGCAGAGACAGCTATTATTTTAGCTAAGGCCTATCCAACCCACAGAGATTATACCCACGTAATTGTGAGCTCTTCCTCTAAATTTTGAAAAGAATATTAAATTAATTAATTTCATTACTCCATCTTCGAAAAGTTTTGTGACAAATAAAAATCTTTTTAGGTACTATTCAGTAGATCTGCAGAAATTATGTTTTCTTAATTCAAAACTCATTTGATTTCATGATTCGTACAAAAACTAATGTTATTTTACGTTGACTAGATTAATTTGCTGCTGTGTCTACATAGTATTAAGGGGGTCTGTCAGAGATTTATGTATATTGTAATTACTGTCTCTTCCAAATGAAATAGTTTTCTCACTAACAACGCGCATATTGCTTAGGACAAAATTAGATATTGCTTGTAGTTCTATCCTTTTCCTAAATCAAGTCATAAAAAGGAATAATGCCTTGGAATTACCTTTTATATCCTTACAAAAAACCCAAGTAAGCCTTTAAATCCTTTTAGGTTGTCGAAAATTCTTGTACTAGCATGTAGGCTATACAACGGCACAAGTTTATAATATTTTACCTGCTACTTATTCATAAGTATAATTTGTAACGGAAAACTAGATAAGGAAAAATAAAGTGTCCTGTATTGTAAACCGATAACACAGGTTCGACATTATGATATTAATAAAAAATTGTATTTATCGCATGAGATAATTATAATATGTATGTATATCTTAATATATAAAATTCCCGTGTCACGATGTTGGTCCGGGATGAACTCCGAAACTACTTATCCAATTTTAACATATTTTAACGTAAACTTAAAAAATACAATAGTTTTTATCCCAATTATTTCCTTTTTTACAGCAAAATTAATGATTTTCATAGGTGTGCCACAACAACGCGTGGCCGGGTCTGCTAGTGTACTAGGTCTAGCACGTTAGCTGCAGATCCAGAGGGCCTGAGTTCGAATCCGGAATTCAAATAGATATAGAGTCTTTCTGTTAAGAAAGAGTCTCAATAACAGCCCGAAGTGCATGAAGCCTCGGAGAGCATGTGAAGCCGTCCATCCTAAGCCTGATTCTCACTGTCGAATAGTCATTACAGGAATAGAGATTGGATTTGTATTTACATATACTTATGCACCATAATATCTCCTGCGCATTTGATTAGTCTTAGTGAACTTGACCGTCGTGGCCGAAACCGATCTGGAGGACACCATTTTCCTATATTTTATATAAAAATAAAAAAAAGGTATTGTTTTGTAAGAATTTTATTAATAAAAATTCATTCTCTAATATTAAAACTAACACATTATAATTTCATTAGAAATATAAAATATAATAGGTTTTCTCGGAAACCCTTAATAATAAAATAATAAAAGAAATTGTAACAAGAAATAGAAATTGCAACTAGGCCACGTGAAGTTACTTTTGAAGCCAACTGACTAAATGCGCTCAATACACTTATTTTCACGTTCTCCAACATCCAGACCTTAATAACTATGCTCGTATGCCGATTGCGATACGAATTTCGCGCTCGCTTTGAATGGCACTTAATTTACAGTCAAAAAGTAGTTTTAGTTTGTTAGCATTTACGAAAATATATGAGGCAACTTTAACTTTTGATATAGCTTATATTACTTTATTTCATATATATAAAGCGAAACTATTTATAATAAGGTACAAATTTTATTTATTATGTGCTTTTGATAATTATTAATGAAAAACGCCTAGAGAAAGATTTATCAGTAAACTACAAAGAAAGTAAAGTGAGACCTAGTACTTATCTGAAGACAGATTGGACAGTAGAGCGACAAGTGATTGCTGTGATCTGCTTCGGCAGGTCTGTCGTCGGGGAGTCGTGCATAAGCAACCCTACGGATCTCCATTAAGACGGAGGATGTTCCTTGGGTTTAAGTGGATACTACTGGCTTCTCTAGACGGCGATATCCAGGTAGTATGCGTAAATGCGTTTTCCAAAGTTAAAAAAAGGTCTGATGAATTTAGGACAGTTAGCAGTTTCATAACTATCACTTTTGAAGTCCGAATTTTACTTGAGCCCCTAATCGTGGTACTTACATAAATTAGTCTACACTGACTGGTACTCTGACTTGATATTTATATTTTTTTGTATGTATTTCCTATAAAAAGTAAGAATTAATTAAAAATTTCCATAAAGCCTATCAAGAGCGTATGTTTTTGTCCCTTATATTTCCGAGCTTATATATTTTTTATCGTTTTATAAATAGACCAACCAACACTTTGGTGAAAATAGACAAGTATTTATTCGAGGGTCTAATATATCAGTTTACTTAGGACGGCCAAACATGAACATTTTTTGTAACCTTGAATGAATTAGAATCATACATTTATATTTTTATTTGTCATCTGTTATTTCTCATTTTGTTAGAACTATTCCTTTGGCTTGAACTTGGCTGAACACGCTAGCGCGTGTCTTGATTATTTGAATATAAATCACAATTAATTTTTCAGATTATATTTTTTTATTATTGTAGTAATAAAGATAAGATTATTAGTCTTTTACTTGAGCAAATCGGGTGTTTGCCTTCTATTCAGCTCTTTTTAACATCCCACTGCTGGAAATAGGCCTTCTTTCAATACGAGAGGGATCAGGCTATAGTCCACCACGCTATAGCCAAGGGCCAAGCGTGGATTGGCAGACTTCACGTGTCTTAGAAAAACTCGCTAGGTTTTCTCAGAAATGAAGGATTTTTTACAATGTTTTCCGTCACCGTAAAGACAAGTGTTAATCATATTGGAAGTTATTCGCATATGAAAATATCGGAGGTGCGAGGGCCGGAATAAAAACAAATCAAATTTCTATCTGGATCCAGCTTTAGCGTAATATGTGCACAAACAAAGTAAAACAAAAATGAAAACAAACATAACTATTACTATGGATTCTAGTTTAGCCCATTATTATAATAATAAAATAAATAGAGGCCTAAATAAATAGAAAAAATAAAAAATAAATAGAAATATACGTTATTACTCTTAGTAAATTACATTTCCTCACTTATCAATTTAATTGATAAGTGAGACAATGTAATTGAATTGATTTATTTATTGATTAATATTATTTTGAACCTGCATAATTTTTGACGTAGACTATAATTATTTTAGTTTTTCAACCGACTTCAAAAAGGAGGAGGTTCTCAATTCGACTGTATGTTTTTTTTATGTTTGTTACCTCAGAACTCCGTCATTTATTAACCGATTTGGACAATTTTTGTTTTGTTTGAAAGGATATACTTTCAGATTGGTCCCATTTAAATTTCAAAAAAAAATACCACCCCTAAGGGTGGAAAAACAACTAATGATGAATTTAACCTACTTCTTATTGTCATATTGACTTGAAACTTTGCAAGTATTTCTATTTCCGTTGATAGTACAGTGGTTCGGTGTTGTTGACCTGATCTGATGGCAAGGCCAGAAGGTGGATAGGTGGAACTCTTCAACGGCTAATAGTAGATACTTTGAATTTGGGCTTATTTTGTTTGATTTGACAAGCCTAACACGTTAGAATCCTTACTTTGCTACTACTTTCTACACTAAAAAGGGAAAAATAAAAACTTTTTAACAAAAAAATAAAAACCGACTTCAAACAAAAGCACTAAAAAGTAAAAAATAACTGATTGGTAGTTTTCATTTACTATACATACCTAATCAAATATTTTCGAAGTCGGTGTGCTTTGGCTAAGTAATTAAAGCCTACCTATTAAATACATACCTAATCAAATATTTTCGAAATCGGTGCCAGCCCATACAAAGCAAAGCTTTATTATTTAAATCTGTATTTTTTTTTTAATTACCGTATCTCCTATAAATTCACTATTCATTAAAGTAAAATTGTTTGTTTCTAATAATAATTAAGTGCTTCATAACATACTGGAGTAAAAGATTAAGACTTATTTCGTAGTTCTAGTTGTTCAACAAACTCCACTTTTTCTTTAATTAGGTGTGTTCTTACTTACACGTTAAGTTTCAGAGTGTAACTAACGCGGCGTCTCACGAGACCTATTGTATTTTATTTCATTCATACCCGCAGGCGAGCGTATGCTGAAAATGCATTACTGCCGCATGTTTTTGCATCTACAATGAATGCTTTGTGATACGTCGTTTGCGGTTATTTTAGAAATCGTATGGCATTTCAATCACTAATAAAATATTAATGTCTAATGGTTTATTTGGTTTATTTCAAATATATTGAAGTGCCTACTTTTTGAAATTCAAAGTGTTTTATAGAATTTTCTTTCTGTTATTAAAGAGGTTTATTTAGGTGATCATTTATAATTGTGGGAAATAAATGAATAAAACTATATATAGATCTTTATGTTTGATACTCGGTCCGTCCTATTCAATATATTATTTTTAATCTATGCTTTTGTTGACTACTTCAGCAAGAAACATAGATTGCCGTAATTTAAACTTATTGGAACATTTTACTCTTGTTTTTAAATGAATTTATTAAATAATTGTAAATTCGCATTACACTGAGATATTCCATAATAAGTATAAATTAACGAAACAGTGCGGTTTACAAGCGAAAACTTTTGTAACCCTCGTATAACAAGATTTACAAAGTTTATTTACTACGTGAACTTTTAATAAGGACTAAGAATTATAAAACGGCTTGTGCTATGCGGTCGGCCTAAATGCGTTTAACTTCGAAGAAAATTTGGATGTCGTTTTAATAAAAGGCATTCTTATTAGCTTAAATAAGGATGGTGAAATCGGTCTTTTTAATAACTCCTGATAAAGTTTGACCAAGTTATCTTACAAAACCGGTATTTTTTTGCTGTCTTTAGATTTTTTTGCCAGCTTGGATCTACGACACACTATAACCACGGTAATGTTATATGTAACATTACCGTGCTATAACTATTTTTGTTCTGTGGCTATAACTGAAGTTTTATTGTAAAGTATTTAAGAGCTCTCCATTTAGGAGTTTCGTAGAAATATTGAGTAGACGATAATCTATATGTAGACAAATCTATACATGTAATAAAATTCTAACTGAGTCGAATCTGTACATTGAATATTCTTTGGAAAATTTTATTTTATTTAAATAGCCTTAATCTTATTTAAATAGTCATTATTATCAATCAGCCTCTGTACGAGTGTATAGTTTTTAGTTTTCGTCTGTCTGTCTATCTGTCTATCTGGAAACCATCACGAGAAAACTACTGAGCAGATTATGATAAAATTTGGTATGATGATAGCTGGTTATCCGGGTCAATATATAAAATATAGGGTACTTTATACTGCGGGAAAATATCTCATATCTGAGAAATCTATACGTACTGATATTTTCAGTTAATTAACTTATATATAGTCCAATAATTGAATGGTATAAAATGAATATAAAGTTTTACAGGAAACCAATTAAAGCTTTGTGTCGATTTATGTCAATTGATTTGAGTCAGTTAAAGCTTTGTGCTTTGTGCTTTTGTTCGATTTTAATCCTTCATTCATACTAATAAATCATATTGCAAATTGATAAAGTACGAAAAATATTCCTTTTCATTAAAATAGTCTACCATTTTAGTTTAATTTTTTTTTTCAAAAGAAACCGATGCTCCTACAAAATCCGGTACACTATCCGGGTTTCTTTCTTTCACGGCACGTCTTGGCTTCATCAAAATATCTTCATTACCTATGAATATAAAGCGAACTGAAGATAAGGTAATAACTGCTTTATACCAGTAAATGTGCTATGAAGCAAAAACGTGAGCGAAAAACTAAAAAATTAAGATCATTTGCTTATCCAAAAATTCTAACTGAGTCGAATCTGTACTTACATTAAATATTTTTTGGAAAAATCTTATTGAAATAGTCATTATCATCGATATAGAGGCCGAAACTATAGTTTTTAGAATACCTGTCTATATGCCTGTCTGTCTGGAAACTCATCACAAGAAAACCACTAGACGGATTTTGAAAAAATTTGGTATGGTGATAGCTGGTTATCTGGGTCAACATTTAGGATACTTTTTAGTGCGGGAAAATATCCACCTCTGAAAAATCTAGGTATACTAACCGATCGAGTGGAGCACGAGAATGAATCGAGTGGAGCGAGTGTGAGTCGCTAGTACATATATATATGTGTGTGTGTGTGTGTGTATATACCTAGTACCTACTTGTAAGAGTGTGTTTTAGCACGTGAAGCACTCTTATAAACTACGTGCGAGTAGCACATGACATATATTTTGAAAATTATATCTTTATAATTCACTGATAGTTAATTTGTAGGTTACAACATCTAATGTGGTATAATTTGACTTATATTTTAACCAAATGATTAAATTTTGAAGTACAGCCAATTGTTATTTTATTTTAAATATTTTGAAACTTCTTATTCCCTCCGAATTATACTCGTACAAAGTTGTCACGAATTTACTTAAGATATTTACACAGATGGAGTCTCAAGTAGCAAAAATATTTTAAATGTAAAATTTTTATTATTTTCAAAGCTCCTATATATGAACTTTTACGTAAACTAATATTATAAAGCTTTTCAACTACGCTTGTTAAGATACTTAAGTAACTATAGTGCTATATACTAGTGGTAAATTCATCCATTCAACCATCACAATTATTTGGAAACAGTTAAGTCAGTATAAACACAAATTAATAAGTTGAACTCAGTCGTTTCTACCAATTAAGCTAACAGAATTCTTGTTCCAGCATCTGCAGCATGCATTGTCAATTACCCAGGCGGGGCTTGCGTGGGATAAATCTGCATAAAAGTAATATAATATGTATATCTGAGTCATTTTGTTACTAATAGTTGGTTTCTTGTTCACTTTATATATATAATCCTCATACTCTTGTGTTTGTGTATTTAATCTTTTGCTTTATATGACCCCTTGAGGAGTATTTAAAATTTATTGTCTAAAGAAATTAAGGAAAATCGAATAGAAAAGCTTTCAAGCAATTATATTTAAGGTTTACAAATGCTTAAGTTGTTCGAAGATTTGACTCCACACAACTAGTTTTTAAAATAGATATATAAGAACAATAAAGGTATACTTTATTATAACTCATTCTTTAAAGAATTATAAAATTCATATCGTGCAAAATACAAAAAATACAATCGAATGGAACTTTTTCTAGTTTTTACAAGTTTTGGTATCTATGGAATAAATTACAATATCTTTATATTAGTCTAGTTTATTCCTGCGTCTCTTCACGCGCTTTATTTATTTATAATTTATTTGCTCCTAAGGATAGATATTGTAATATTTTGGATAATGGCGTAATAATACATAGCATATAACTTGGCTACAAAAACCAAAAAGAATTTATCAATTTTGACTTAGTATAGACACATTAGTGCAAAACAGCAGCATCCTCACTTCCTCTACCATATTCATAGAGAATATTACAACTTTATGAACCAGCTATTAAAATTCAATTTTAGATATAAATTATTCATATCGCCCACAATAGAATAAGCTTCGCTCTTCAAAACATGTTACGTGTATGCCAATAGATAGCATATTGCTTTGGTTTTCATAACAAACTTTGTTATTTTTAGCACTGAAAAACCTAGCATCTGCATCTAAAATTCAACTGGTCTTATATAACAGAAGTAGTATATAAAATAGGTTAAACAAATATCACAATATAAATAATTCATCTATACTAATCTATACTAATATTATAAGAAAGTAAAGTTTGTGAGTGTGTGACGTTGTAGGGGGTAATCTCTGGATCTACATAACCAATTTAGATGAAATTTGGTAAGAAGATAGTTTGAGACCCTGGGAGGAACATAGGATAGCTTTTATCCCGGAAATCATCCGGGTGAAAAGAACAGGATGGATGACAGTTTGTATGAGGAATCAACCTAGGGACGAATCTGAGCGAAGCGAGGGTGAGTCGCTTGTATAAAATAATTACGTAATATTACTTTTATATTTTATCTAACTTTTTTTTTTTGTTATTGCAAATAAAAATACAAAAGAATATTTTACTATTACTCATTAAATAAAGAACGATATTGATAAGGTATATGTATATATGTAGAAGTAGCTCTATATAGGTAAGTTTTACTCAATCAATGTTTGATTAAGTAAAACTTATATATAGGGAATTGTGGAAGTTCATTCATTAGTAAATATAGAGTATAGGACACGTCCAATATTAGTTTTCATTGATGATGCACAGAATACATTAACTGGAAGTGCAGAGCATATGCCTGAGAGCTCGTTGTGAGTTAAGTAACTAAGATAAATAGTAAATACGGTATTAACATCCTTATAACAACATGAATAAACAATTTGGTAACGCCATTTTCATTTCATATTTATATTAATGTCTTCATATTTATATTAATTAGGAAATACTGTAAGTGTCTGAGTAATTGTGTTTAAGATAGATATAACAAGTAGCAGTCACGCTCTGAAAAAATAGTTTTGTTAGGGATAGTACAAATTCACGTATACGAACACCGGATACCAACACATACAGAATAACGCATAAGCAAGCCTCGAAATGAAGTGCTATGGCTGCTCACTAGCTTTCGGCTCTCTCCAATCCTGCGCTACGCGCGATAAAGAATACCTTTATTTGATATTGAAAGTCACTTTCAATATGAGCTGTTTCTATTTTTAGGTACGTTTTTTTTTTGAGCGGATCTCTAATTCTTTTGCTAAAATAAAAGTAGCTTATATTACTCGATATAACATCAGCTATCATCCAGTGAAAGTCTCGTCAAAATCAGTCCAGCCGTTTCAGAGATTATCCGGACAAACAGACAGACAAAAATTTAAAAAAATGTGTTTTTGTTATAAGTGCCATATAAAATTTCATATGCATTAAGTAAAACGCTGTTATTTTAACATTACAAACAGACACTTCAATTTTATTTATCTGTATAGAAGACAGTTTTATTAGCTTTACTTAATTAGCTACGTAATCAAATCTTGGAAGTCTATTTTGACTTCTTCTAAATCTCATATCGATTTCAAACTTTGTAAAGAGATATGTGAATTCCGAATACAATATTTTAATATAGAGTGATATAGATTGAGCTGATCTACTCAGCCAGGAGGTAAATAGAAGAACTCCTTAAAATCTTTACATGTGGTCTCATTTGATTTTAATATATTTAATGTCGCATATATGTATATAGTAGGTGAAAAGCATGTTTTTGTTGGCTAAAGCAATTTGACTAGCTTTTTTAAATCTTATAATAGTCCGAATAAGATTTTCAGGGAAAAATTACAAAATTTATCCAAAAATCTGGAAATTCTGGAATCGAAAAAGTTTCCTTCTTAAAAATTTTTGAATGAACGCAATGATACCAAATAGATCCATTTCCATTTATTTTACTTTGTCTATGCTTTCTTTAAACTTCTACTATGCAATTACAATATAAGTACGTAAAATGGAGCAACGAAAGCCCACGTTCTTGAGTAGCAGAATGTTTAAATTATATTTCTATAGAAAATTTTGTGAAAATCGAGATATAAATAACCGTAATATTTATATGCCATATAAATTATATGGAACATTTTCTTTCGACTTTCTTACGTGTATAAATATTACATTCTTTAAGGGTTTACTATCTAGGAAGAGGGATGACGGCAACAATAATTCTCACGTCATAATATATCCTTTAAACCACACACGAGACGATAAATACGAGTATACAACTTTTTTTCACTTTCAAAGTCCCATCATATCTGCAAACACTGCTCACAGCCTATATAACAGCTATGTTAATTTAAAGCACGATATTAAAATGTTATATTTCTTTTTATTTAAAACATTGGTCTAAACTTATTTTTAAAGAAATGTGATTAATGTTAGTACAATCTATTCGTGTTGTTTAATTTTACTAAGAGAAACTTGTTGTATAATTAAAGACTTTCTAATGCATCTTTCGTGCCTAATCATTAATCAGCAGCATGGTATTATTTTATTGGGCTATTATTTGCTAACGAATTTTCAGAATACACTGACAGACAAATAAACGAATAAATTAATTACCTCTTCAGTATTTTAGTAAAGCAGCATCAGGTCTAGGTTACCACATCATTACAACGGCATTAAAGTAACAGAATACCATGTCTCGAATTGATTATCTGTGACCTGTTTGTTATCTGTGGAACTTTTAATATTCTTTTACCATCTAGAAAATAGCTGCACAAACTTTACCTCTTTATAATATTAGTATATCTAGATTAATCTGTGTAGTGTGCTCTTCATATATAAATATTATATTCAAAGTAATTAATAGTTTCATACTGGAATTATATTACTGAAGAATTTGTTTTTAAATAGTTTGAACCTTTAATCTATAGAACTACCATTGCAATTTCAAAAAAATACAGAATGTAGCTTATAGGCAATTTATACTATAATATTATAAAGAGGTAAAGTTTGTGAGTTTTTGACGTTGTAGGGGATAATCTCCAGATCTACTGAACCGATTTAGATGAAATTTGGTAAAAAGACAGTTTAAGACCCTGGGAAGGACATAGAATACCTTTTATCCCGGAAATCATCCCTCAAGGGGGTAAAAATTGCGATAAAACTTTGTATAGGGAATCAAGCTAGGGTCGAATCCGAGCGAAGCGAGGATGAGTCGCTAGTATATAATAAAAAGGACTCAAGTTAAAAAATAATACAAAAATACGGAGCTGATATTAGTTTTAAAATTATCTTGTTTTTAATTAACGAATAATATTTTAATATAATATTTTAATTTGTGGGTTTAGAAAGTCGTGTCGCTTTTGTGTTCCCAAAAGATTATGTGGAATGTAACGCTCATTCTCATTCACAATCAGTACGTTTAAATAAGCTTTGTCTAACTTTGTTGACAAAATAACGAACTTAACTTAAAGCAAGAAATAAATCTTGTTTAACTTCATATAATAAAATCCTACCACGTAACTGTAGAATTATAATTGTTGAAATTTGGGAAGTTCTAATTACAATATGAACTTATACCTTCTTGTATTGTTAAACTACGTACATATGATGGAGTAGGCTGTTGAAAACATAGGCTAATCGTAAATTTAATATATTATTATATTGAAATAAGTCAACATACGTTAGGGCCTTTTTTCTAAGAGCTATATTCGTCTGAAGAACACTATCTCATACTATAAATATCTTTCTTTTTAAATAATAATTTTCAGTAATATTACATTCAAATAATGTAATGAAAATTATGTATTCATAAAAAGATATAACGAGTTGTTATGGAATAAACATAATATTCCATTTACAAATAAGTACCGCCAATGTATTTCATATACCCCAAAGGGTAAAAAATATCTATTAATAAATATTCATTTGTGCAAATTCCAAAAATCGTCAAAAGTTATTTACTCGTTATTTTCATATTTTGACACCCAATTATTTTTACTTAAAGAAGGCGACACATTTTTTAGAGTCTCGTCAGATTGCGCTGCTGCATATCGACTTCTACAACCGATCATCATCACGAGCGATGTTGCGAGAAACGCTGGTCGACAATATTATTGGTAGGTTTATGTAAACATTATGTAATTTCGAAATTCTTGATTAAGAATCGGTGCAAAATACAACAGCATTTAACTGTGTAGAGTCTACTCTCAAGGGACATCTTTCCCATTCGTTCGGAAAATCGCTGCTGGTCTACAATTTGTAACAGTTAAGTAAGCTTTTGATGTGATGTCTAACTTTTAATGAACTCCTGGCATCCATTAGATAGCATAAAATATAAATACTATATATAATAACTAGTTATATGATCATAATCCAGCCACGTCAATTTATGCATTTAAGATAAGCATACGATAGAAGTAAAACAAGTCCATTTAAATTACCAAAATATTAAATATAATTAAAATTCTCTTCTAGAAATAAGCTTTATACATAATATTTATATACTGTATTTAGATCAATTTCGACGAAGCATTTGGCTCAATTTGTAGTGACCCTACTTGTTGTGCCAGCGGTCAAGAGTTCGAGTCCCGCTGGGGGCATTCATTTGTGTGATGAGCTCGAATGTTTGTACTCTAGTCATGGATGTTTATATTTATAATATGTATGTATTTAAAGTTATATATGTGTAGTGTATCAACTATCTGGTATCAATAACACAGGCCTCGTAGCTTACCATGGAACTAGATGGTGCTGTGTGTTTAATTTTCAACAAAATTTAAAACCTCTATCTATGGTATGTATGTACTAGCACATTCTATAGTATACCTATTTATATTCTTAAATAAAGGTGAACAATTGATATTATAAATAAAACTATGTTTTCGATATTTTTTAATTTGTTTTAATTTTTGTTCCCGACGTTTGCTTACACGTCGTTTTACAACGTTTTTCCGATCATCCGAAAAAATAGTTTTATTTAAAATATATACCAAGTTATTCATAATTTTACTATGATGATAATAAAATTTACTTTGTTTGCTTGACAAGAATATACAGTATATTCAAAATAACTCAAACTTCAAGAAAATGAACTTTTAAATAAATTTTCTAGGACTATTTTTAGGTCTATTTTTTTTAAAGGGTTTCTTTTGGAAATTACAAATCACTCGATTTATTGTCCAAGTGGTTCCTATTTTTTTTGTAAAGAGCTTGTCGATGTCTAAAAATTGTTTCACTGAATATCTTAATAACTCGCAATAATATTATCAACAGACAAATAAAAATAATTATCGCCATAACAAAGATTACACGGTTATGAAATTTTACGGTACAACGATTAAATGCTTTTATTTTCAGTACGATATCGAGGGCTAATTGATTTTATTAAAAGCGTTTTGTGAATGCCTCATTGGCTAGGTTAATGGGGGAAAAGGATTCATTTAAGGAAATTATAATATTTTTTCAGGTGTAATATCGGTTACATCGATTTACGTAGACATCTATCTATATGTACACATATAGGTATATTTATCACCATTCATATGTAAAAAAAACTTTTTAAAGATTAAACTTAAAAATAAACAATTTCCAGGCACTAAAATATAAAATAGGCATAGGCAGTGGTAGCCCAGTGGTGACGCGCTCGCTTGGGAAACCGAGTGAAGCGAGTTCAAAACCCAGGTCTCGCACCTCTGATATTTTTATGTGCGAATTATTTCCAACATGATTACCACTTGTCTTAACGGTGAAGGAAACCAACGTGAGGAAACCTGCATGTCTGAGAGAACCTAGTAAGTTTTCAAAAGACATGTGAAGTCCACCAACCCGCACTTGGCCAGCGTGGTGGACTATGGCCTGATCCCCCTCGTATTGAAGGGAGACCCGCGCCCAGCAGTGGGACGTTAAAAAGGGCTGAATACATAGGTACAATACAAAAATATAAAAAATAACTAAATGAGGATTATCATTTAAAATAGATACCTAATCAGATACTTTCGAAGTCAGTGCCAGCCGATGCAAAGCAAATCTAATATATTTCGATACGTAATATTTTTTTGCTTCTACTGCTAGATACAGAGGTCGAATCTATAATTTTTAGAATTTTTGTCTGTCTGTCTGGAAACACAAGAAAACTATTGGACAAATAGTTATCCTGGTCAACATATGAGATACTTTTTACTACGAGAAAATATCTCATCTCTGAGAAATCTGTACTAAACGTTAAAACGTAACCGAACCCGACATTGAATTGAAAACCCATACAGAGCGAGTATGAGTCGCTAGTAATTATACTCGTATATAAATCAATTACGCGGTGAAGCCGCGGGCAACCTGTTATTCTAGTTTTTCATATACACAATATAATACAAATGACAAAACAAAAAGATTAACAAAAAAGGGAGAGAGCTGCATGCATTTAGTACGTTTTACAACTTTCTTACTATAGAATTCATAAACACCGTTTCCTCATTTTCCCGAATGATATTCTATTCCACGCAAACGGTTACGCTTTGAATATATATTGTACTTTGACAAATTATACTCTTCGTACGTACTTTTTCCATCACACTTAGAAAGATTATTTCTACATGAAGTTCTCATATACATATTTAAATCCTTTTCATTACTAATGTTGTATTATAATAATCTATATATGATACATATTATATATGTAAATGTTTAGATGTTTGGATATTTGTTACTCAATCACGCCAGAACAGCTAAACAAATCTGATCTGAATCTAGATTACAGTCTGGAATAATACATAGGCTATTTTTTATCCCGGAAAAATGTATAATTTCTAGTAATAAATATTTATTTGTTCACTTTAGTTTTTATAGCTACAAAGTTGGTAATTGTTTTAATACATCCTGTATCCTATTACATCACATTAATACAAATGAGACATTTTCAGATTACATATCATCTTATGTATACCTACTTTAATATTATATATTAATATAAACACAAATTGCACAAATCTAACCAAAAATAAAAATATAAAAGGTATGAAAATCCAGTCGAACAAAGTATAAACGATGGATCGGATGACTGTAATAAACTATAAGTACTCATGGCAAAATTTTATAACACTTAGATTTACTCTCGCTCAGCTGAGGCGTGTTGACTGCCTAGTTGACTATATATATGTATGTGTCCTATGTGTTACTGTGTGTGTCTTTCTGTGTACTAAATTTCCCCAAATCCATCCAGTTGTTTCAAGATGAAGCTAGCATACAAATTTTCGCATTTATAATAGTACTCATATATCTTGTATTTGACTAAAAATGGTTGTAAAAAAATGTAATTTGAACCCAGCTACCAGTAAAGTGGTTTATTAAATAACAATTAAGTTAGCATCTCTTTAAGTGACGCGACTTCGGCCGGAAAGCACCTCCTAGCATCTCAAGTGACAGAGGCTCCTTATTTCTGACAGTTATACATACTCGTTGAAACTATGTGTATTGTGTGTTTTTCGTTCAGCTCTATATTTTATAAATAAAAGTAAATTTAAAGTAGCTACCCCTAAAACTGTTCCTGAGCTTTTATCAACCGACTTCCTCAAAAAGGAGGAGGTTCTCAATTCGCCTGTATTTTTTTTATGTTTGTTACCTCAGAACTCCGTCATTTATTAACCGGTTTGGACAATTTTAGTTTTGTTTGAAAGTGTATACTTCCAGATTGGTCTCTACCGACATAAGCACACCGACTTCCGACCGATTAGGTATGTATAGTAAATGAAAACTACCGATCAGTTATTTTTTACTTTTTAGTGCTTTTGTTTGAAGTCGGTTTTTATTTTTTTGTTAAAAAGTTTTTATACTATTCATAATATGTATCTATCTGTATACATCTGCTTGCTCTCACCTTACATAGCTAACACCTATTTTGGCCCGCCCCGTCCCAGGATATTATGATTAGCACCCATACATGCGATAAACGAACGAAGCAGGTCTTAGTAGGAAAGGCTACTGTAAAACATTAGCATATTAAAAAAAAAGAAAATCTAAGTAACACTCGTAATTGAGATCGAAATAAATAAATGTACAACGTTTCCAGATTAACAAAATGTATACGACACGACGACACGAGACGTCAATCAATTCGTTAAATTGCACAGAAATATCTGAGGTATTTGATTCAGTCGACGTCGTGAAATTTATCCATTGTAAATTGCCTCGCATATACTTCTAGCTGAAAGTCGGAATTCTCATTTTATTTCGTATTACATGTAATACCTATAATTTTTCCTACCTACAATAGAAACCCATGATTTTTTCTAGCAAACAAAATACCTTGGTATAAAATGACCATGCTACTTCGGGCTAGGGAGATCGATTCCTGCGTACTGTAAATATATAGATTATTGAAATGTTTCTTTTAATGAAAACATGGAGATATAGTAAGTTACATATAGTTGGTACCTACATACATACATATTACATATTAATTATATACCCGTAGCATTTTTTTGTCTTATCTTGACTTGACTACTTCATAAAGTTTTTTAACATCTCATTCTCACATATATTATGTATTATCCCTAGAAAAGTAATGTAAGTTTCGACTAACACCTTTGTATATTTCATTTCCTTTGTCTTCTGGCATAATATTGAAAACTTAGCAACTGTATATTGTATTATTTTAACAAACAAAAATTAAATACTAAATAGAATGGTAGTAAATGTGTAACCTTTACCAAAAGATAATAAAAGCATCTTATACAATAGAGAAGTATCCCATTTTTTTGTATTAATTATAAAAATATGAAATATGAAAGAATTATAAAATATCTCAACAAATGAAAAAGTAATGAAACTTTAAAGTTGCACTGGTAAGAATAATGTCGTGACGTCACAAGATCTGAATGTCCGATATTTAAATTAATTTCTGTCATTTATTGATTGATTAAAAAACAATCACAGTTTTATTTTTGACCTATATTATAATTTGTTTGTATATATGATAATATCATCAAGAAACTTCTCCATTAACTATACCATTTGCTGTAGAAACTCTTGGCCCATGGAATCAAAGTTCTAAGCACTTCTTAAAAGACACAACACCTCGTCTTATCGCCTCTACTGGTTGATGGCAAAATGAAAAATATTCCATATTAATATATAAAATATTCCATATATATTCCAACGGAAATGTCATCTGAGACCTTTCAAAAATAGCTCCAAAAAAAGAAAAAAATGTCAGATATTTATTTTTATTTAACAATTATCACACTTTTCATGTTCAATTTTCATGTTCAAGTACGAAAAAATTATTAATTAACTAATGCATAATTAATAGAAAAATCGCGATAATTTTTTTTCCGGCGTATTTATCTATCCTGTAAGCAGCTAAATTTTTTCATTTCTTAAATTTTATATTTAATATGTTAACATATTTTTTATTGATAAAGTTTCGGAAGTAGGTGTGGCATGCGCAAGCCAGAGCACTTGTTTTCAGCCGTATTTTCATCCATCTGGGAAAATTATAAACATTGGTCTTACAGTTCCGCCAAATCCTTTTGGAAAATCCTTTCAGCAGTACAGAAAATATACTGCGCCGATCTCAAGTGATTGGGAAATGGGCAGGGTCTTACAGTTCCGGGAGTCGAGACCTTTTTTTAAGAAATTTGAATCTTTTTTTAGATTTAAAAAATCTCAGTTAGTTTTTGAGATAATCGTTAAAATCTAAACCTTCTCTTCTTCTTTTATTTAATTGTTTATAACTTTTGCAATTTTTGCAAGCGGAAGTTGTTTTTTTTTTCAAAAATCACTTACATGCCATTCCAAATCGAATGATGATGAACCTTGTTTATATTTTTCTGAGACTGCTGAAAAACGTTGACTAAAAAAGGCACTTGTTGACTGGACTATAACAGGAGAGCTGACCCAATTTTCGCCCAAAGAATCGGCATTGCCATTCAGCGGAGGAATGCGGCTAGCATACTTGCCATTATTCCAACAATTGCCAGACATGACATGTCCAGTAATGCTTAAATGTACATTTGTTTAGTATATATGCATATAATTAAGTATATTTGTAATTTTCTTTATTGTAAATAAATAAAATAATATAATAATTAACATGCGTAGACATTTAAAGAGCTATAAGTCCTTAAACTTTCATAGCCACTAACAATATTACTAGGTATAATGCAAACGGGATATTTACCTTCTAAACAGATCTCTAAACAATATTTAAAAAGGTACTAGAAATGAGAAACAAATATATTCTTTATGCTATTAAGTAATATGATTATTACCTCACAATATAAAATTCATGTAATCAAAAATATTAAGATAAATACAGTTAATTTTCAAACTAAATAAACACTTTCAGTTCAGCAAATTTCAAACTCTTTTAATCCTACATTAACAAAGTAAAATCTCAAACTTATACGCTGGGAGCAAACACGAGCTTCGAATGGAAGTAGTATTCGAATTGCCTGTAACTCATTGGCAAATAAAACTGCATTCGAAAAGAACTCGTTAACATTCTGAACTTTATACCTATCGGTCCTTTTTAAATTTTGCTATATGTACAAGAGGCGGGAGAAGACGGTAATGCGAAAATATGTGACAGATCTTCTACATAATATAATTTCAATTTTATTTAAATACTATATTCCAAAGGCAATATAACATTTATATATATTTTAGTTATTTTCATATGTGAAATCTAGCGGCTCACCCTCGTTTCGGTCGGGTTAGCCTCAGGAAAAACAAAAACAATTCTATCCCACGGGAACCCTACACTTTTCCGGGGTAAAAAGTACCATATGTGCTATTCCAGAATATAATCTATCTCTGTGCCAAATTTCATCCAGATACAGCCGTTCTCCGTCTGGCGTGATTAAATAACATTCATCCATCCAAACTTTCGCATTTATATAGTAGTTAGAATAAGATGACAGTAACTCACAACATTTAATTAAAATAATCTATTTTCATCGATAAGCGACATCTTTACATAAATAAAAGAAAAAAACAAAAATACCTCATAATATTTATAATTTTTTAATTGGTTGAAAGAAAGCGGCTAAAGTTTAATTAAAAAAGTTTAAGTTTTTAATTCTTCAATTCATTGGATATTATGGTGTTAAGTACTTAATATTAAACTTTTAAATTAATGTACGGTGATAAAAAGGTATTAGGGTTTAATTAAAAGAAAGGCAGCTAAGAAGAGCCGCGGAAAGACTATCTGCCATATAACAAACTTCAACGCGGTCTTGATTAATATTTTATTATAACTTTTGTAGAAGTTGTATTATATTTGAATGACGCAGCCACTATACTCGTAAATGCAATATTTTAGTGTATGCTACGTACACTCATATTATTTTTTCACGCTGAAATACCTAGTTGTATATATAAACTCACAACTCACCATCGCCTTGCTCGGGAACATATGTATATCCCTAGATTTCAACAGTAGCTTAAGTGTTACTTTAGGCCCCATCCCAATCCGTCCAGTAGTTTAAGCGCAAAGGACTTACAAACATACACAGATAAAATCTTTTACATTTATAATACTGCAATAAATGATTTAAAATCTTTATTAAATGTGATTTCATAAAACATATTATGTTTTTCAATGAAATTCTTTAATTAAAATGATTTCATTTAAACGTGATGTCGCTAAGTTAATTGGTTGCCATATAGTTTAACGTTATTGCCTGCTTAATTATGACTGTATATTTGTAAATGTGACGTCATAAAATTACTCGCACCATTTAATCTACTTCATCAAAGCGGGTAATGTGTAGACGCTTTATAACATGCCTAAGTCTACAGTACGAGTATATAATCAAGTCTATAGTAAATTATCTAAGTCTTTAGTATAATACAATTTTTACGAAATTGACGATACGTTTGACTCAGTTTGTAGTGACCCTACTTGCTGTGCCAGCGGTAGCGGGTTCGAGTCGTGCTGGGGTATTCCTTTGTGTGATGAGCACAAATGTTTGTACTCTAGTTATGGGTGTTTATATTTATAATATGTAATAGTATGTATTTAAAGTTTATATATGTGTAGTGTGTCAACTATCTGGTATCCATAACACAAGCCTCGTAGCTTACCATGGAACAAGATGGTGCTATGTGTTAAGGTCATAACATATTTATTTATTTAATAAATTATGGGCATTTAACAATGTATAACGTATGTATAACGTATATACCAATTTATTGTATAATAAACAAAACAAAGTTTCTTTATAATAGGATCATCGCTTCTCGATTGTTACATTAATATGTTATGGACTATCTTGCTCGATTCAATTTTCATAGTTACTCTTTCATTGTATTCCTCATTGACTTCGAAGTTGAGAAAAACAGTATTTATTTTGTTTAGTTTTTAACCCACTTTAAAAAGAAACGCTTATTAATTCTTGTGTGTATTTTAAACTATACCTTCACCAATTTTATCAATTTTCATTTTTACTTTATTATTATTCATAACTAGCGACTCACCGTCGCTTTACTGCCCTATACGAACTTTCATCCCCATTTTGACATTAAGGGAATGATTTCCGGGATAAAAAGTATCCTATGTCCTTTCTAAGGTCTCAAACTATCTTCTTACCAAATTTCATCTAAATCGGTTCAATAGATTCAGAGATTACCCCCTACAACCTCACAAACTCACAAACTTTACCTCTTTATAATATAAGTATAGATTTCAGAGCTGGGACCACTATTTAAGTTTTAAGAAAAATTACGAAATGTAATTTTATTTATCATATAAAAAAGTTAATTAGTACTTTTTTGGAAAACAAATAGTATAAAATGATTTCTATTAATTGTTGAACAAATTGCAGTACTTAAAATACGTTATAATAAAGACGCGTACATTATAAAAGCACATATTAATATCGTGCTGAAAATGTTTCACTTTAACAAAATGTTTATGCTTCGTAAAATATACAGGTTGCTTATAAGTTGTGTTATTAAAGAGTTCTAGCTTTCCTAATGAGGCAAGTTACGGTGAAATTAGGATTTAGTAATGTATTTAAACTTTTGCCGTAGGTACATCGACGAGGATGCTGCCTCAATAAAGCTAGAACTATATATTATGTGAAAAGTAGTTATACTTCCATGTTGTACTGAAAATTATCTAAACAGATAAATAAAATTGATGTGTCTGTTCGTAATGTCAAAATAACAGCTTTTTAGTAAACGCATATGAAAATATTAAGGCATTAAACGCATATTAAGGCAGTGGTAGCCCAGTAGTAACGCGCTCGCTTGGGAAACCGAGTGAAGCGAGTTCAAATCCCGGATCTCGCACCTTTGATATTTTCATGTGCGTATCATATCTAACATGATTACCACTTGTCTTAACGGTGAAGGAAAACATCGTGAGGAAACCTGCATGTCTTAGAGAACTTAGCAAGTTTTCGAAAGACATGTGAAGTCCGCCAACTCGCACTTGGCCAGCGTGGTGGACTATGGCCTAATCCCCCTCGTATTGCAGGGAGGCCCGTGCCCAGCAGTAGGACGTTAAAAAGGGCTGAATACATATGCAAATATATACGGTACTTATAATGAAAACACAATTTTTAATTTGTTTCTCTATCTGTTCCAGTTAATCTCCGAGACGGCTGGACTTATTTTGACGGGGCTTTCACTGGCAGTTAGCTACTGTTATAAAGAGTAACTTAGGCTGGTTTTATTTCAGAAAAGAAATTAAGGTTCTGATGAAAAATATTAAAAAGTACCTCCTAGGGACACACCCTAGCGAAGCGAGGTTTAGTCGCTGGTTATAAATACATATATGAAATTTATTAATGATATATTTTGTATCATAACAACTATTTGTATATTACTTACATATTTTTGGTAACTAGAAAAATAATTTACGAAGTGAAAGAAAAATATTATTATGTCTACCTAAACATATTTTGCCAATAAATATTTTTTGCCAAAAGAGAAGGTGTGAATCTTAATAATGAGAGTTTTGAAAAAATATATTTTTCATAGCTCATAATCGAATCGTTTTGTCTTTTACACAAATATGCGTCACTAATATGGACCCAAGCCGACATGTAGCTAACGTTAAAAAAAATACATATATGTAATATAATAATTACACATTATTATTTATGTTCTTAATTTTTTTATTGCATATTTGTTCCAAATATCACTATCTATTCGTGTAATAAAATCTGTACAATAAATATGCTTGGAAAATCTTATCGAAATAGTCATTATTATCGATACAGAATCTATAGTTTTTAGAATTTTTGTCTGTCTGTCTGTGACCGCATCACGAGAAAACCACCACAGATTTTGATGAAATTTGATATGATGATACCTGGTTATCCGAGTCAACATATAGGATACTTTTTACTGCGGGAAAAAGTCTTATCCCTGAGATAATCTATATTAAACGTTAAAACTAACGAGAGTGAATCGCTATTATATACTAAAAATATATTAATGAATATAAATAAAAATACATTTCTAGTATAATTTACTTGCTGCATGAAACCTAAAAGTATCCATTCTCGACTTACAAAAAGGGAAAAGCTATTACGAAAGCAACACTATAAATAAACTGTAGAAGCCTATGCCATAAATCCTGAAGAAGCGTTGCACTTAGTCCGTAAATAAGACTCCCAAGTCGCTTATTATTATATTACTTAGATAGAGTGTCTTTATTTTTGACGAACTTCTTACACAATTGAGTATTGACTCTAATGAGACTACAGGTTTAATTTTTTTATTTATACATACTACAGAGACATATAACTTGACGGCCATTCTTTTTTTTCTACTACCTAATGCCTATAGGTTTATTCTATTTATACCTACAAATGAATTATATTAAAGTATCTGTTTCTAATATCAAACAAACCAACAGCTTTTTATTGTGTATGCGCATATGATATACGGTACTTATAAACAAACACGATTTAAAAAAAATGTCTGTTTGTTTCTGTAAATCTTCAAAATAATAGGACTGGCTTTAATAAGACTTTCACGGACAGATAGCTGATGCTATAACAAGTAAGTTAGGCTACTTTTACATAAAGAAAAGAATAATGGTTTCGCTCAAAAAAATAATTAAAACGTACCTAGGGACGCAGCCGAGCGATGCTATGGTTAGCCGCTAGTTACAAATAACGATTAATTCAAAATTGTATGAATATATTAAATATTAAAACTTTGAGCACTATGGAGAAAGTATCCCGTTTGATTAAATGTGGTGGTCTAATACAAGCGTTATACTCCCAGAAGTACGTGCAGTCCTTCCAGTAAGAGGCTAAACGAAGCTTGGGCGATAATTTTATAACTCTATCAGTCCATAACTCATATGTCCTAGAAAATCGATAATAAAGATATATTGATAATAAAGTCTATTTCAATAAGATTTTCCAAAAAATAATTAATGTACATATTCGGCTTGGTTACAATTTCATTATATGTATAGATTACAAGTTAAGTAGATCTAAAAATACAATATAATCACACGTATGTAAACTTTCCAAAGCACTGCGTAAATTAATGGTGCGAACATATAAAAATACTAGGGGATCTAAAAGCCAACGCTATTTTGAAAACAAAAATATATAAATTTATGGTAAAGTGCCAGTTAGTTATTGAATAAAACACGTATAGGTATGATATACTTTTACGCGAAAATACTGTTCACTTGAGAGCCATCTAATTGAATTTTTACAGGTAAAAAGCTTCCATATTTTTAGGGTTATAAAGTCTCAATAATATGATTTATGGAAATTACATGTTTAGTGTTGTAACATAAATAGAATTCAGTGTAGAACAAAGTCGCAAAGATGTGAACATTCAGTGATAATCGCTTATGTATTTATTGTAATTCACATAATAATAATAATCTAATTTAAAACTAAACTTGTTATTTTGCTACTAACATTACTAATCACTATTTGATAGGTTAGATCTATACAGTATCTATAAAGAAAAAAAAAGCAGTCATGAGGACTGCCGATAGAAGTGAAAACTTAAAACTATAAAAAAAACTGTGTTTTTTGGATCTTCAAATTAATTGTTTGATATAAAATTAAAATTTGTAAATTAAAACTGTTTACATTTATCTGATTTTGACGATAAGCATTTTGAGTGTTAGCGGTGACACGACGACTTACATGAATTTACTACCCATACAAACCTGCCTATAGAAGGTTTCACTTCAATAATATCAAAAACACAGGGTCAACAAGATTTTCCTAAGCAAATGCAAAATTATTAAATCATAATTTTGACGTATCTAGCGAGTCGGGTAAACGGGCCGTCCAAGCCAGTGATCCGGTATTGTGGACGCGTACGTGACAGAACACTCTCTTCCCTGTGTACCTACCGAATGTAGATTTATCTATACATAAAGTAATAAACACTAAGCTTATCAACTCCATCTAAATTTCTAAGAAATTAATTAAATTTCTAAGAAATCTATTGCTAACTGACACGCTGGCGTGTCCGCGGTCGTGGAGGGATTAAAAGCTGAGTTCATATTTATATATTTAGGTATATTATTTAATTTCCATGTGTAGTTTATAAATATAATACCTCGAGCTTATAACTAATATAATTAATATTTTTTGTCTTTTCTTACCTATTTTCAAGTTTTATTGTAAACTATATTCGAGTTTTTCATATTGTTCGCAGAACTGAACGCGGATATTATTAATTAATCTCTAAGCTCTTTATTTGAATTCAATATTTTATATTAAGTGTTATTAAAGCTTCCCCCCCAACGTGCGTTCACCTTGTCGTGATGGGGGGGCTCAGTAGTGCCCGGCAATACAGCTGGGCGCGAAGCTAAGAAACGCACAGGGAGGTGGCCCACTTCGGTGGGCGGTGGAAGGTGGCCCTCTTCGATGGGCGGTGTACCATGCGGGTTGCTCCTGGTACTTCTCTAATAGCAGAGTGGACCTTGGAGCAACCCCGTGGTTGCTGTGGTCTGCTTCGGCAGACCTGCCGTCGGGGCGTCGTAGTTGAATGCGTAAGCGACCCTGCGACGCCCCATTAAGACGGGGGAAGGTTTTGTTGTGTTTTAGTGGCTAGTACTGGCTTTATTACGCCGGTGAGTCTGTGTCCACCACGTTATTAGAGCTTAGAATAAATGAATGTATAACTTTTTATTATTAATGTGTGATCTCATTAAATATTAATGTTTCCTTTAATTAAATTAAGATTTCTTTTGTACACAAAAATGTACTTGAACCCACAAATTTATTTTGAAAATAACCTATATTAGTTAGAGATAGCGTACTGCAGCTTTCTATTAGTAAAAAAAAATTATATTCTTTATTGCACTTAAAATATGATACAGAAAAAAAAAATAACAAAGTAAACATAGTTCACAAAGGTGGACTTATCTCTAAAAGAGATCTCTTCCAGTCAACCCCTGGTTGTGGAAGAAGATGTCAGCGGGCAATATAGTGCAAAAAAAAAACTAAATATATACTAGAAATAAAGGTAATAATAACCACTTATACATACATACATACATACATATATACATATTTTTATATATAAAAATATATAATACTATACATATATAATACCTAATGTAAAGACTACTTATACATATATACATATACATAGTTAATATATAAAATATGAAAATAGAGAAATTTAGTAATTTTGGAAATTATTATACTTTTAAAAACATCGAAAACACACAAGTATTACCAATCTATTCATTATAGCACACTAAATAAAAACAACTATGTACTTGTTATATTTTTCTCATGCAATAACAATAGGACGAACCCATAATTCAAACATCGCTAATTCAATTTCTATGCTACGTTTTTTTTTATAATAACAAAGAGTGCTTTTGTTGACAATAATTACAACGATAATGGAGGAATTAAACAATTTTCGTTATCTTTACATGACAAAAGAATAGCATAATATATTGAGTATAATTAAAGTAACGTGTATGAAAAAAGTGCTTTAGCTCGTCAACTGATAATGCTTTTCGCATTAAGGTGGAGTCGAAATCACAATTATCACAATTACCTATAGTTAGCTAAACATTTATTAAAAAATTGAAATTTCTAATTTTTTCGCTAATCATTGTTGCGACAATGTCGAAAGATAGTAAAAAAACCATTTTTACTTTTATTTAACTCTTAAATAGAGTATTACACAAGATTTAAGTACTAGATGATTTAAAAACCTTTTCTTTCCTTGATAGTCGGTAAAAACCAAAACTTGCTCTTCTCATATTATAACACTATTTAATACAAGGTATGTGTAATGGTAGCAATAATTAAAATGTAAACTATAAAATAGTTTCATTTATATCTATCGCTTGTTATGTAATCAAATGATCGGGGGAAAACCCACACGAAGAGACTAAGCTATATAGTCTTTTAACAGATATGAGGACAATGGGAGCGCTCCATTTGATGAGACAAGATAATTTGTGTATCATCTAGTTTGTTTGCCGACAAATAACGTTGATTTTATACACATTTGTAAGAATATGATGAATATGGGGTATATTAGATAAAATATAGTGCTTGGGCGACCGAGATTCGCCCGGCATTTTTCAGAAAAGATATAAAAATTGCGCTTTTTTTAGAAAAAACACCTAAATATATAAACTTGAAATGCAAAACCTTATCTAAATACAAAATTTGATCCAAATCGCTAGAGCCGTTTCCGAGATACACAAAATAAATTTATACATACATATACCTATACAAAAATTGCTAATTTATTAATATTATAAGATAAAACTGAAAAGTTTGTTTGTTTGTTTGAACGCGCTAATCTCTAGATCTACTGGTTCGATTTGAAAAAAATTGATCCATTTATTAAGAAAGGTTGTATATAGGCTACCTTATATAAGACTGATATAGAAGTAATTCTACAAAATTAAAAGACACGGAGGGAGCCGCGAGAAAGAGATAAATGGGTATATATTATATATATATATTTTTGATAGCAATTTTGTAGATTTTATGATCAGAATACAAGGATGATAACGTCGGAGTTATAAAGTACTTGTCACACTGCAGGTATTCACCTATAAATGTTATGTTATCATTTCATTGCATTTGCCTACTTTTGTAGACTATACATAAGACTATATTATGTATAATTATATAGAAATTAAAAATATAATAAAAATTTATGAACTACTCAATCGATCTGTAAAAAATGTTATAAAAAGACATTCTTTTATTTTTTTATATACGTATATTGTATGTATACAAAAAATGACTCACCAGTGTGCTGTTCCCGAACAAGGTATCATAGGATTCAGCTTTCGATGTGACGTTTCTTAACTTGCAGGGCTTTTTCAGCGGTGGAGGAGGTTGGCCGTGTTTAGGAGATGGCTGTTGATTGGTTTGGCTCCCAACGACGTGATTTGCATTGGCCTTATTGTCCTTCTCTTTCACAGACTTACTGTTATGCGTCAAATTGTTCTTTGTAAAGTTTCCGAGCTGCTCGAACATGCTCGATAGATGTTGGGACATCATCTTGGCGATTTCTTTCCTCAAGCTCAACCAAATTCAAACAAACACGAGCTCATGACGGAATTTTAAAAAATTTTCATTTTATTTAGCTTACATTTTTTGTACTGCTTAAATATACATAGATACATGTATTAGTTAGTAGTTGTGGAAATTCATCTCTAAAAAATAACTATTTTAAGTTATTTAACGCTTATTTTTTTTAGCATTTAGACATGCTACTATGAGTAAGGTGTTAGTTGGTTGTTCGAACTAATGTAGATCATTTTCACTAGTCTATATAGTTTTTTTTAAGTATTTCATTAGAAAAGATTCGAAATTTCAAAGTCGGAAGAGGGCAAACTGTATTTATTATTCACATAACTATTGTTACTTGATCATATGATGATATTGAGCTGTTCATTGAGTAACTTAAACTTTGAGATGACACGGTCGTAAGAACAATGACGTCACAAGCGATGCCGCCGTGGTTCCGGCACCATTCAACTTCGCACGTGTTACCACAAACTTGCATATTGTAATATTATTAGTAGTTAGTGTCTAAGTCATGTAATAGTGATAACTATTATTGAAATTGTGTTCATGCAAGTTAAGGCAATTAATTTCAAATTGACTCACTATTAAATAATTTTAATAAAATATCTAGGTATATATCATATATTTTAATTAAGTAAAAGTAACTCAGTATGGCTGTTTGTGCCGTTTGCAGCTTAAACCGCTAAACAGATTTTGATGAAATTTAGCAAAGATATAGATTGCATCATATGGACGGACATAGGCTAACTTTTACCCCACATCGCATACCACACTAAAAAAAGAGTAGGTATATATTTTATAGTTATATTAATAAGTAAATGAAAAAGATTTAAGGTCCTTAAACAAAAAATATTCTATGGTGCTATCCCTATTTAAATTGTGTTACAAAGCTTGTTCTGCCCGGAGAAAAAGTAATTCAAATTCAACCAACTGTAATGAACGAATTTCCGCACTATCCAAAAGGCTTGTGGAAGAATGTCAAACAAAAAATAATGAAGCAATATTTTGGAAGCGTTTTGGACAAAACAAAGCCTATGGAATAATAACCCTCAAAGTTGCGTTAAAGAGACCGTTTGCATTGTGTTAGTCCGATTTCCTCATATATTGAATTGGAAATATTCCCAACGTAACATTTATTTATTTTGTACTGCACGTTATAATCAAAATATTTCTGATGTTCTTGAAACATCTTTGGTAAACGTTTTTAGAATTTCATTAATCTTATAAAACAAAAAAAAACATAATGATAATAAAGAGAACCAATTTATTAATAAAAAGTTAGTGGCCAATCCAATTAGTGGTTTCTCCATATTTTGAAGATATGTTTGTAATAGACGTTTCTATTAAAGATGAAATGCCAGTGAATCCATTTCTTTAAATATAGCTATACAACATATTTTAATTCACATACCTATAGACTATATAAACCTCTGTTATTACGTGTAGTTGGCTTGAACTTGAAAATTGAAGAAAATCAACAAGGAAGATATTATATTTTTAGGATTTAGAACTAAAGAAATCAAGAAATTAACTAAACCAGGCCGTTTCAGACAGCTCAATGGAAACATGCCTAAAGATCACAATAACTTGCCTTATCTTGTCTAACTTTGGAATGACACTTATCCACTTTCCCTAGAATCGATGCCACTCCAATATATTTATTGACGACGTGAAAATGTCACAGCCCTTATATAAAAGATAAGAGACGTTGTTCAAACATCAAACATTTGATTGCTTAAACGATATGAACCACACCGTCATTTTTGTCATTTGATTCGAAATATCATTAAAAATGGATTTTTAGGCACATTTATTACTTAATATCAAATAATAATATGAACAATATATGTATTTAGGGGTAAAATAATCTATACATACTCGTATAATAAAATTGTAACTAAGCCAATTCTGTACATTGAATATTTTTTGGTAAATCTTAATCTTATTGTGCCCTTTCTTGCTCAACTTGGCGGGCGCACTGCCGTGCCCCCCGATTGAAATAGACATTATTATCGATACAGAGGCCGAATCTGTAGTTTTTAGAATTTTTGTCTGTCTGTTTTTACCGCATCACGGAAAACCACTGGAGGGATTTTGATGAAATTTGGTATGTTGATGCTGGTATGATGATGTGAGCTGATTATCCCGGTCAACATGTAGGATACTTTTTATCGCGGAAAAATATCTCATTTCTGAGAAAAAATACAAAAACTGCAATGTAAGAGTATACTAATATGTAAAACCTAAGAATTTGGTTTTTGGTCATCTAAACGCGGGCGGAGCCGCGGGCAATGCTAGTAAATATTATATGCCAAAGTTGAACTCTAACAACTCAATATTCTGTCTCAACCAAAAGCTGCAAGATACTAAAAATGTTTAATAATACTGTATAAATATTTTTTTTTTGGATTTCATAGGTACTTTAGAAAAAAAGTTGGATCGTTTTTCAGTGATTTTACATAGCAATAGCTATTCCCATACAGAGTCATGTTAGTATTTGCATACACCAAAGCCAAATAGGCTTTATCTACTTACTACGATCGTATTTTGATATTAACTGGATCTTTACTGATTTTTACTTTGAAAACGATAAAGACTTTCTTTTGTTCTGTAAAGAAAAAAATCATAAAGGGTATAAAAATGATTCCAATTGGGTTTTGATTGGGTTTTCTTTTGAGGATGAAAAAAGAGACTTGTGACTTGTGATAGAGTAAGTTTTATGAAATTTTTGGCACGAAGTGTAGTGAAACCAACTTATATTTCAATGGACGGACAGGATGGATATCCTTTCTATCACCATTACTTGTATATAGTTCATCCATAAAGCCACACTATTTTCCTTGTAGCATGTTATTACGCTGGATGTCGCAAATCTAAAATAAACATTTTAATCTAAACGTATCGTCCAAATAATTTAAGAGATTTTTAATAATAAAATGTATACAAAATATAAAGGCAGTTAAAATATATAAATAAACTGAAGCCTTTTAACAATATCGCGTGAAACGCCCTGGCCTTAGTAAATGAAACGTCAGGGCAAGCCACAAATATTGTACGTTCAAACAACCCTTTGATATCTTTTTCTCTTTTCTCTTAGATTAGCTGTCAACATCATTAGTATTGTTATTAAAATGGTATCATCGAAGCTTGAAATCATAATTCCTTTTGTTTCTATAACAATGTTATCGAAAGCCCTTATAAAGGTTTTGTAGGTACTGTCCAAAATATTTACTCAAAATTTTCTATTTATCAACCGACTTCAAAAAGGAGGAGGTTCTCAATTCGACTGTATGTTTTTTTCAATCCCTGTTCATAGAATATTTTACATTAATTTTCGATATTAGCGTATTCAAACGACGAATGAAAATGACAGATAAATAAAATTGAAGTGTCTGTTTGTAATGTCAAAATAACAGATTTTTACAAAATGCCTATGAAATTATAAGCGATATTACTTATACGAAAAACACAATTTTGTAAAATGCTTGTCTGTCTATCTGTTTATTCCGGCTAATCTGCGAAATGGCTGGACTAATTTTGACGGGACTTTCACTTGTAAATAGCTGATGCTATAAGGAATAACTTAGACTACTTTTATTTAAGAGAAAGAATTAGGAATTAGCTCAAAAAAAAAAATCAAAACGTACCGTACTTATAAAACATTATGTTGCAAAACAAATCATTTCAATAATACATTAGAGACATTTTTTTACCGGATATGTCATTTGGTTCCATGTTTAGTAGATAATTATTTAAAAGATAGTCTAAATATAAATATTAAATATATATAATAAAATACGTGAAATGAAAATATATATAATATAATAAGTGAAATGAAAATACATTTTATTTAAATAAATAACTTATTACGTATTGTGTTAAAAATATAGACCCCCAAAACCGTATCTTTTTAAAATATAGTCTGTCTATCTGTTAGCTTTCACGCATAATATACTGAACGGATTTTAACAAAATTTTGTGTAGCGATCTAATTACTTGGGTCACGATTTAGCCTACCTTTCACTACAGGAAAACTGTGATTTGTCCTAAAGTCCCAATGACGCAGTAAATACGAAAGCTATTTTGACCAAATATTATTCTAAAACAACATGCTCAATTGAAATACTACTTAATAAACATAGAAGTCAAACAGTTTGCGTCGATAATTGCGTCGCTTTCTGAACTATGTCCATTTATAAATTTTATTGTTGCATGGAACCGTTTATCCATAATATAATTAACAAAAAGTTTTTTTTTTTTTTGCTCTCCTAGTACGGTAACAATGGCATTTGATTAATAATTATTAATATGTAAAACTGAATAAAATGTTTATTTATAAGTGTAAAACTTTTTGAGAAATAAACTATCTCTTATTCCCGCACTGAAAGATATTAACGGCAAACCAATATTAATAAACATTTTTTTCATGAGTTTTTTTATTTATTAAGATTCACGAGTGGTAATTACATTATTACAGTAAAAAATTATGCTATGTTACAAAGTTCTTATTACTAAATGCATTACCTTTTAAGGTGAATAGTATTTCACACATATTTATATAGTAAAAAATAACTAAACGGAGGTTTTCATTTAGAATAGACACCTAATTAGATATTTTCGAAGTCGGTGCCAGCCGACAATATTTTAAGATATGGATATCTAATAGGTAAATATGTATTTTACGTATCAAAATATATTAGATTTCCTATGCGTCGGCTGGCACCGACTTCGAAAATATCTGATTAGGTATCTATTCTAAATTAAAACCTCCGTTTAGTTATTTTTTACATTTTAGTGCCTGGAAGTAGGTTCTTATTTTTTTTTTAAGTTTTTTATCTATTTAAAACGTACCTACTAGAGATGCACCCGTGCGATCCAGGAGTAAATAGCCAGTAAAAAATATGAATATATTGTGATATAAGCTCAAAATTATCTATGCACCTGAGCAGAGCGCGTGTTAATAGACTTGATATAAAGAAAAAAAAATACTACGTGTTAAAAATAATTATATTATTTTACCTATCGAATTCAGAAAGAGAATTGAAGAAAAAGTAATAAAATTAGTTAAAACGTTAGTTTACGGTTCATACTTCCGATGAAATGCCTCGCCGAAACTTTGCTCAGTGTTTTGTAATTTAGTGTAATTTTCTAAATATAACTTTTTTTTGTTTTATGAATATTTCCATATACCTAGTTGTTAAAGTCAAATTAAGCTCACGCTTTATTTCTATAGCAATTCTTATATATAATTTACATTATTAAACTTACATAATACTTTCTTAGATTTACGCGAATATTTGACATTTTAAATAAACTATCTTTTCGGATTTTGTCGCGGATTTATTTGCATTTTTGTTTCCCGACGTTTCGAATGCTTTACAGCTATGCTTTACTGCGCTTTCTACAAGCGGTATGTAGATGACACTTTCACAATATTACCATCTGATAAAATCTCTATATTCTTAGAACATCTTAACTCCATAAACCCTAAAATACAATTTACAATGGAACTGGAGTCTAATAATTCTTTAGCTTTCTTAGATGTATTAGTTATGCGTAAACCAGATAACACCCTGAGTCATACAGTGTATCGAAAAAAGACCCATACAGATAGGTACTTGAATGGTGAATCTCACCACCACCCTTCACAGTTAGCTACCGTGGGAAAATCTTTGTTTCAGAGGGCGCGCGGGATCTGTGACGAGCAACACCTGGCCGGAGAACTGCAACATGTCAAGCAAGTTCTGCGAGACAACAAGCTGCAAGTGCCGCGCCTACGTCACAGGGACCGAGTGAAACCAGCCACAGTCGAGCGCGTCCCTGCAGTCTTACCTTACATGAGAGGCGTCACAGACAAGATTGGCTACATTCTAAAGCGAGCTTCAATTAAAACTTACTTCAAGCCGCCAAAGAAAATTAGTCAGTTCTTACCACCTGTCAAGTGCCACATCCCTCTACAAGATGCAGGAGTTTACAAGCTTGATTGTGATTGTGGGCTCTCTTACATCGGACAAACAAAGCGACCCATTAGAACCCGGGTCAAAGAACACATAGCTGATGTGAAGCACCGTCGCAATACAACATCTGCTGTCTGCAAACATAGCCAGGACCGCCCAAGCCATTACATTCGCTTTGATAGACCTCAAATCCTGGCGAAAGAAAACCGATATCGCCCTAGAATGATTCGAGAAGCCATAGAAATTAAAAAACATCCTAATTTCAACAGGGAAGATGGCTGGGTACTACCATCGTCATGGGATCCTGTTATTAATATAATAAAATCAAATAATAAATATAAACATAACAGACAGGTAGATGTAGTAAGTTCTTACTGTGTGGATCAAAATGACAGCATATCAGATTAATATTTTTCATTTCTCATTTGTAAAAGTATATAGTAATAGTGTTGCTTAGTAAGTAGTTTTTAAATAATAGCAAACTAAATTAAAATAATTATACTTAATTAACTTTAACTTTTTAAATTACACAGAACAATTATATGGCTTAAATAATTAACACTATATTTTATATTTTTCTTTATGGTTATAAATATAATAATGGCAACACTAAATATAGATTACTAATTAATATTTTAAAATTGTAATAATTATAAAAATAATAGCAAAATTAAATAAATAATATTCCATATTCAATTATAATTAAAATTATAAAAATGTTTAAAGTTAAAAAATATTGTAATTTAATTGGTGCAATTTTCATTTTGTTAATTGTGTGTAGGCTGTCTGTAACAACTATACCTCCAAGACATGTAACACCTCAGTCTCTCCCGCGACCATGGATGCTGTAAAGCATTCGAAACGTCGGGAAACAAAAATGCAAATAAATCCGCGACAAAATCCGAAAAGATAGTTTATTTAAAAATATTAAACTTACATTTTGAAGACACGTTTGGCTCAGTTTGTAGTGGGTGCTACCCTACTTGATGTGCCAGCGGTCGCGGGTTCGAGTCCCGCTGGGGGTATTCATTTGTGTAATGAGCACGAATGTTTGTACTCCAGTCATGGGTGTTTATGTTTAAAATATGTATGTATTTAAAGTTATATATGTGTAGTGTTTCAACTATCTGGTATCCATAACACAGGTCTCGTAGCTTACCATGGAACTAGATGGTGCTGGGCCATTTCCCTTCAGACCTTTCGGGGCGTCGTTTGAATGCATAAGCGATCCTGCGACGCCCCATTAAGAGGGGGAGGAGGCTTTTTGGGTTTTAGTGAGTAGTACTAGCTTTTCTACCCGGTGAATCCCACATAACCATTTGTATATATATAGATGGTTTGCGTAAATGCATATCCCATCATTAAATTTTTTTTAATATTATAACTTCAAAATAGTGTGGACTTACTTTGGCTGATGATTAAATTAAAGAAAAATATCATAGTGAAGGAAAATGAAACTAAATTTTATGTGTAAGTAGTGACCCACTCTGTCTTGTAAAATAATCATACATATACGGCACTAAGTTCCCAGTGCCACGTTTTAGGGATAAGGCATAGTGACAAGTGAAAATCTTTTTAATAACAATAATTTTGCCGATGATTTATTCATATCCTTAGTTTACTTGAAAGGAACAGTATAATGGATAGTGTTTCTAATAATTCGTACCATTCCTACCAGTTCTAATTAAAAATATTTTACAGACAGTGTATTTGTTGATGTCTGTTGCTTTCTCATAATAATAGAACGACATCTCGAGGTATTTTTTTGTATAAGCATAGTTTTCCTAAAATAAATAAATATATATAGTGCCTCATTGGTAATAGCTGACATACTACTTCAGATCTGGGACTAATTCTCGGGTCTAAATACTGTCATTGAGTTTTCTTATTTCTATTAAAGTTTTCAGTTACATCCCGTAGTTGGATAATTGGCAATGCTACGTAGGACGACTCGTAGAGCCATCGGCTGCGTTTGATATCTCATAATTTGAGAGTGAAAGTAATAGTAAGTGCATTTGTCGTTTGTGTCGTTGCTCTCAATTCTTTACTATAATAATACTTACTCATGAAATTGGAAACCGTAACCGAAATTGATTAAGAGGAGAATATAAATTGGAATTTGAACCCATTTCACTCGGTTTCCCAAGCGAGCGCGTTACCACTGGGCCACCACTGCCTCATTAAAAATGTTTACTTCTATTATAATATGCCTATGTCTATTTTTTAGTCTTTTATATGCATATAAGCAATAGAGCAACGCGTCTAAAATAATTTTTGTCATTAAGACAGCTTAAGGAATAGAGCGTGATAAAGGTTACATTTATGCCATGAGATAGATTGTTTAACTCTTGCCCTAGTCTCTCCTGTAACTATGATTGCTATAAAACATTCAAAACGTCGAGAACCAAAAATCAAAATAAATCCGTGAACAAATCCGGTAGAATCTTATTATTTGAAACATCTAAGGTTTATTTTTTTATAATGAAAGTAGTAATCTACACTAAATGCTTAAGATATTTAAGCTCTATAGAGCTTTACCGCTCGCTTTAAGCCTGCTGCGGTGTTATCGCGATGGTACGAACACATTACAACGACGAAGACTTATTCAAACTATCCTTTTTAGTGTCAGAACTTTTTACATATATTTTTTTAAAGTAAATTATATTTAAAACAATTTTCAATTATAAGATTTTATTTTACCTTATATATTTCATACCTAATTAACGTATTCTTCTTGTTAGATTAAAGCAGATATTGGACATCTTAAATATATTTTTTTTCACAGATACATAATAATTATGTTAAAATTATAATAATATGGTAAGCGCCATAATATTGTATAATAAGCTTACCTTTGTACATAGGTATATTATGTTAATAGAAACTTTTTAATTCCGCAATATTCATATTTGAAGTTAATTTTATAGTGAAAGCTCAAAATGTCTATTTTAGTTTAAAAATTGAAAAAAAAGATGAGTTTTATTGCTAAATCAAATATAACTGCGACGATAAAATTTGTTCACACACTTTACGTAGGTAATAAGTATTGATTAAAGTATTGTACTTTTTTTTAATCTAACACGATACTAAAATTATCTATCTTTAACTTCTATCAGTATTTTTATAAGTATGTGGGTTTTAGTTGATTGAAACGATTTGATGAAACTTTCACAATAACATTTAATTTGCAATAGAAAAAGTCGAAATATATAAGCTGTTTTTCAGTATATTTACGGGAATTTAAAGTTTTCAATTGTTAAAATTTAAGAGTTTGAGAAGATTTGTGATAGTAAATTATACCTAACAATATTTACTTAAGGTTATTTTTAATCAATATTAATAATCATTAATTTATTTCAAAACCAAACTGTGTTGAATGGAATAAGGCCGCAAATAATGATGCAAAAGATGAATAGAAAATTGCGTCATTCATAAAAGTATTATGATATATCTTTCAGAATTATAAAAGTATCGTCAAAGTTTATGTTTTTTACATTAGCTATTAGCAAATTTTGTGGGTGTGCTCTATTATACAACGGTAAAACAGGTATCGATTCTCATTCTGATTATACAAGGTTTTTTTTACGATCCTCCAAAAACGTATTTCTGGAGATAAATCCAATTGATCTTAAATTCAATGTTAAAAAATCAAACTGGTCTCCAATTAAAATTCCACGAACTTTTTAAAGTTGTCGCTATTAACTAGGGAAACCCTTTTTGGCTTTGATTATTTTCTTTTTTTAATAATTTCTTGCTAAACTTTTTGGCATTCTGTTACATATCAATATTTTAATTTTCAATGCCTCAGAGTTTTGGCATACGTCGAGGCATTTGTATTGTTAGTGTTTTTCCAATATACATATGCATTAGTAATCTGCTTCTCTTTCAATTAGCTTCTTAATAATTTGTTTCGTTACATTAGTATCACATATTATCTGTATATTAAAAGATATACGAAAATCTTTCATATATTCGATATAAGTATACATTTGTATAACCCGTCTTATAAGAGAAATCTATTTTGTATGAAATGTTTTTTTTTATATTAACTTATTTATATTATTATAAAAAAGTATTTATTAGTCCATAATCTGTATTATTAAGGTAATATTAGTTAGTAGTCCATTTTCTAATAACAGCATGTAGACCTTCCATAGTATAGACATGGTCGTATTATATAATCGCCGTGTAATTATATTATAAATATAATTTAAAATTTTATTATGACGATGTTTGTATTCCATTTTGCTAGGCTCATCTTGTTTGAATTAAGTTTGCATAACATGAGAATATTATTTTGTGTAGGCGGCTTAGGTATATTTGTGTAATTTCTATTTTATTTTTAGACTTGTTTGAAAATATATGTATTAGTTAATTGTTCAATAATAAGTTTGTTTTAATAATTGTATATTATTTCTAAACGAAAGTGTAACCAAATTGTAAATGGAAAAAATATTCAAATTTACCTAGAGACGAATTTCCACCGACTAAAAAGTTTTGAGAAACTTTAAGAGAAAACTTTTTTCAACTTATAAAGTTTGAAAACTTATAATCAGGTAAGTGTTTTAAATGATTATGTCTGTGAGGTATATTTACGTAGAGTTCACAACTAAGCTCTGCAGTGCATCGGATGCGCCCGCATGTTACCGAGGGTCCGCGGCAACTGCCTCTACAAGCCAGTTGTCGACGATGGCAAGCAATTCTTCAGCAAACGTTTTGCGCATGCACCAATAAACTCCGCCCCCCAAAACTTTTTCTACAAACGCGCTGACGGTAAAAGTTTTTTGGGTCAAAAGTGTTTTAGTTAGTTCTGTAACAACCTACGGAGTAAAAAGTTTATTCCATTATTAAATAAATATTATTTATAAGTAATTATATTCACTTATATTACTCGTTTTTAGTTTATCGTAAAGTTATTCATGAATTTGATTTTATAGTCTTAACTATAAAATTCTTATTTACTTTCTTATACATTATGTGGTTATATATTGTTTTATTATCAATAATGGCGATTCAGCCTCGCTTTATTCGGGTTCGTCCCTAGGTGATTTTTTAAATTGACATAACTTTTTTGACATTGACACAAAAGTGAAGCTTACCACGAAACATTAGTGAAAACCACACCTAAATTGGCTAAGCCGTTTCTCAGTATAGACAAATAGACAAAAATTAAAAAATTCATTGTTTTGGGTTTTATTGTCTTAATAAATACCCCAAATAATAGTTTTTCTCAAATATCTTCCATGTACAGACAGCGATCAGTTACTAATTTGATTATATGTATTCATAGATATTACAGTTTTAAAATGAAATTAAGATTTCGTTTATATTATAACGAGGTGTTCAAAGTGACACGACAGAGTAAGAGTTACAAATGTACGTTTCTACCACACAAAAGATCTTAAAGAAGATAAAAAAGCAACCTTTTCGCTTAAGCACAGAATGAGTTATATTTGCCGGAACATTTCGAGAGCCTTAATCCTCAAAGAAGTTTGTTTATATAACTATGATATTTTATACAAAATATTATAATATACATTTATATATATATATATCTATATATATATATGATAGTGTAAAAAATCATTTGTCAAATTATGCTTCAAAAGCTTTTGAAGTATGATAATTTAATTGGAGGTACTAAATAATAATATGATATATATTCTTAAATGAGCCTTGGTAAAATATTTCATATTATTGTTTTACCTTTTTCAAGTACTTACTTGAAAATCGCAAAAATACTTCATAATGCGCCCTCACAAAAGATTAATTACTAAATACAATATTAGTATATTGAATTGAGTTTTAAAGTTCCACTCCGTATTGAATTACAATATATTATCGTTTATTACACAAGAGCAGTGTGAATTTTGTGTAATCTTCAAATTCATCATGTCTTAGTACTTCCAAAGTAAAATCAATTTTGAAGATTAATTTTTCGATAGGATTTTTGGCGATTTTCGTACACCAACTCAGATTTTACCCAATTAATAACCTTGAGAACATTAATCGTTATTATTTATTCTATTTTAACAATTATTAATTACTAGCTTAACCTCACTTCACTCGGGTGCTCGTATGTAGTCCCTAAGCTTGAATGGTCTTTGGCTTGAAAGTCCAAAGAAAAATTCTTTTTTTGCGCCAGGAACTATCGCAGGCATGTACAAAATAACCCACCCACCAGAGTTTCATGACAATCGCTTCAAAGGTTTTGGAATGCTTATAGGACAAACATACTAACATTAATTTTTATTTATATAGATATATCCATAGCATCTAGTTATGTTGGGGTCCATTGCAACATAATAGTTGCGAGGGTAAATCATCGTCATCAAAATAGCGAACCTGAATCGTGCTAGTTTTTCATGACTATGTTAATCCTTGGTTAAAGGAAAATTACAGAGAATGAGAAAAAAACATTTCCATTTTCACTTTCCAGACTTTTCTCGATCATCATTACTGGAACGTTCTATTTCAAATTTAAGTGAAGATTGAGAAAGTACAAAGTGAAGTCATATTAGAAGTGAATATATCCTGAGTGTACCGAACTGCTATAAACGACGCTCGTGTATGTAGAAGCAATAAAACATCTATATTGCACGTGACCAGCTTTAATTTCCGATTCTGAACCTAGCGAGCTAGATCGTCGGACTGTTGTGTATTGAAAAACCAATATCTAGTGTTATATTATGTGATCTGTGCCAATATGTATGTATATTTAATAATTAGCTTTGATAACAATTTGTTTTAACTATTTCTCAAAATTTAGACCGTGATGATAAAGAAAACTTTCTTAAGACCGACTAAATACGTTTTGTCGATAATAAAAATTGTCAAACATTTTAGGTTTTTGCTACAATAACATCTTCTATCGAATAACCGTAAACTAAATCAGCGATAAAATATTAAACATATTCAAATAATTAACAATTGGTCTTTTATAACAATGTTAATATTTTTGCAGGAGGAACACAAAGTAAAGTTATATATAGAGTTTTTTGTTGGAATATGTTTTATATTCTTCAAAATTGATTAATTTTTTCTTTAAAAACAACGTTTTTTTGTGTAATTTTTTTTTAAATACATATTTATATTCTAAGCCCATTTTAGTGTGAGTCTCTATTATCTTCTCTTAGCTTAGTATAATAGTATCTCCTACTGTGTGTCGATTAGCCTAGTCTTCCATATCGGCTCTATGCATCCAATTATCACAATCCTCTTCATACAGGTTGTCACTCTATGTATCAGGTGCCTAATTTCCTGAATCTTGTCTCTATATGAGAATACGTTGACTCAAACGCGACACTGTAGATGTGACCGGCCATTTCAACCCGCTAATTGAATTCAATTAAATGCAATTATTTTGCTCAATGGCTCCTGAAAAAATGACTTCTTCAAAAAAGTAAGTAGAGCAATATTAGTAACTTCAAGTATTTGTCAGTTGACCTTATCATATAAATTACCTATAATAAAAATATCATATGAAAAAGAAAATAATAAGAAGCATTTTCGCTAATTATTATTTTTATTTACTTAAACATCATATTTATATAGACAACTTAGGCTATGTTTCAATTTATTATATTGTTTTTGTTAGAGTATCTGTCACTTATTTTACGTAGGGATGTCCGGGGACCTTAATCCGCTTTGAGACCGGTTTATACCGTATGTCAACATAAGGAAAACAATGACAGTTAATGTAGAGCAAAGCTCGCTAAACTCCTAAATAAATCAACATTAACGAAAAAGTATTTATATATTATAGGAAATTATTATGATTTGTTATGTATGTTGATGTTCTCCTGACCGATTCCGGCCACGGCGCCCAATCTCATTGCAACTAGCCAACTGCGCAGGAGATATTATAGTGCACAAGTATACGAGCAGACACAACGTGCACTCTCTATTCCTGTCACTCTCATACTCCGGTTGGATGACCACTCGACACGACCAGTGAGAGTTACAGGACCGACGGCTTTACGTGCTCTCCAAGGCACGGGGGGGAAACACCGCCAACTTCCCTACTCCTGGCTGTTACTGAGGCTTAATATACAGAAAGACTCTATAACTAAACTTGGCCCAACCCGGGACTCGAACCCAGGACCTCATGGTGTGCAGCCGTACATGCTAGCCACTACACCACCGAGGCAGTTAATGTATGTTATGCATGTATTCAGCCCTTTTTTAACGTCCCACTGCTGGGCACGGGCCTCCCTTCAATACGAGGGGGATGATTTGTTAACATCCATTAAGTAAATTAAATCTGTATTTTTGTAATGTAAGGGTACTAGTATTTGGTAATAAGCCAATAATGTTGCATAATAATAATTTGCAATTAATTTACTTTTTTATAAATGTCTTGTTTAACTCACACTTATTCTTTTTATTTTTTTATAATTTTCAATGTAGAAAATAAAAAAAAATCAATCAAATTAAACAGATCTAACATTCGGAAACATGAAAACCGACAATCAAGTAAAAAATAAAAATATAAAGTAACAGCCGTCAGTTGTAAACCGTTCAGGAATAAAGGCAACGGGAAGAAGCACGCTAAACTGAACATATATACAATTTTATCACTAAAGTAGGGTTGCCATATTCATAATATATTTTTATACAAAACTACTTAAAATTAACGCTTTAATCTTAAATAAATTGTTAAATTTTAAATAAATTGTTCATTT